>CBMN010763017.1:0-18718 GCA_000582825.1 Hordeum pubiflorum
TGCTACAGTGCAATGCAGAGAGGCTGGTTTGAACCCAGGACCTCTTGGCACAAGTGGGGAGGACTTCACCACTGCGCCAGGCCTGCCCTCACCCATTCATCACTTGTATTTTACAAAAAAAAAAAAAAACAGTTTGAACTAGCAGAATATGACATTATGTGAGCTCAACCCTGCACATGAGCTATCTAATTTTTGCTGTTGTTTGCAGACCTCGTGCGCCTCAGATATCTGGTAATCCATCCAATTTTCCAGATCCAGGTTTAGAACTTCAACTGATCCTCTTTCTGGCACTTTTTTGAATGATATGACTCATAGATGTAGTTTTTGGCCTGTTTTATTGTCATTTTTCTCAAGATTACCATTATTCCACTATACTGTCTGTGCTGTAAATGCACGACTATCTGATAAACATGATTGTCACAAGGATTAAAAATTTCTACTACCGTATTTATCCAAGATTAGGCCTGCCTGTTGCCTGATGCGTACAATCTTTTGTGACAATATATTTCCTAGTAATTGTTTCTTTAACTCCTATCAAGTATTACCAAAAAAGGGTTTCTGAAATTAAATGGAACATTTGCTAATAGAAACCAAAGTTATCAACAGCATCGCTTGCTTAGTTCACCCAGCATTCTGCAGTCGATATACACGTACGATGAAACTGGCAGTATGCTCCAGCTAAGTTCTATGCTTTGGTTCTGTCTGAACAATGTCTTTCCACTTTTCATCATATCATCTGTTTGCAGTGCCCAGAAATGCTGCCATGCTTAATCAATTGTCTGCTTCTAGCTCAAGCACTCCTACTGCAACGCTTTCTCCACAACAGAAAGATGGTTAGTAAATGCTTTCTGTTTGCTTACTCAAAAAATAACTTAAGGATGTCTTTACACTAATCATTATGTCTCATGTGTGTAGTGATCAATTTTCTGATCACACGTACCAGTCCGCTTAATCGAACATCTGCTTTTAACTTGGGAACTCATACTTCAGATTTTGCTCCACAGGGGGCTGATTCTACTCTTGGTTAGTAACGTTTTCCCTGCATAGGTCACTTAATTTGTTTATTAATTTGTGATGTTACTCCTGCTTGACTTGGGTACCACACAAGAAGTTCTTTTTGTCTTGATTGTATGTTGTGTTGGCTACTTGGTTATTCAGAAAACATATACTGGACAGAGCACTAGTGCATTTATGATTGAAGTTTCAACTCTCTCAATGTAGCCTGGATTGTTTGTGATTACCAGATCAACTTCTTGCTATTCTTCTAGTATATCTTTTCCCTTAACTAACAGAGTCTACAAGCCATTGGGCATGTATCCTTATAGAATGCTATATTTTTTTCCTTAATATAATAATATATTGTTGCCATATATAACTACATACCAAGTTACCACCAAAGTGTGCTATTCAACTTTATTATTTTAAGATGCATGTTTATATTGCTCCAGTTCAGACAGGTTCAACCTGTACATATTTTGAGCTATGCTTAAGAGAACACTACTTGTATACTGTTGCAATATATTAAAAGGGATCCAACTTAAGTTTTCACAGTAAGGGAACCCAGTGAAAGTTTTTCTTTAGTTTCGTTAAGAAATACATATTTCTGTTCCAGATACGGCCAAATATAAGATGCTACTGCAGATGTCCACCTCTGCTGCCTCTCCTCTCATTTCTATATCGCAATGTACTTCCATGCAAATGTACGGAGGTTTTATCACACCAAATAATGTCTGAGCAACTGATTACGTTTTTATGTGGTTTCTGTTGCAATACTCTAATTAATATTTCAAGAAAATTAAACCAATAACATCGCGGCAGTATTTGTATTAGAAGATATGCTTTATCTAACGCTTTGTGGGCCTTTAATATTTCTCCAGAACTGGCATTTGCAAACCTATCTCTGGGCCAACCGGGATCCCAGCAAATGGCTCCACGGGAGCTGATGCAGAACAACTATGGTGCACCTGCAATGAGAGTACCATCTCTGCACCAACCTGGACAAGCCCTACTCACTCTACAGAGGCTGATGCAGAACAGAGAAGGTTAGATTTTTCTGAACGCTTGTCATTTCCCGCTTGGAAGGTAGACATGCATGAACCTCTGTGTCATATTTCAGTGCTGCCCGCAGTAGATATCAAAGGAAAGGGACCTGCATTAGGAGTGGGCCAGCAAGAACTGCGGGTCCATGTCGCTTGTTTGATGGCAGATGACGGCTCTACAGGTGCTGCAGGGTTGTTGATCAAGAAGGAAACGTGTCAATTCATCTGCGCGTTATGTTTTCCGATGCGGAGCATGGAGGAGACAGTTCTTTTTGCAGCTGCTTGTTGTGAAGGGATCAAAGTTGCTCAGGCCTATCAACCTACTAGTATTGTGCTGGAGTCCCATCTATTCCATCTGGTTGACCTGCTACTTGGCGGCGCTCATGCTTCCTGCCGAGATACAGAAGAGTTGGCGGCCTTAGTGGATCTCTCACGTTGCAGAGTGCAGCATATCACGAAAGAATCCAACGATGCTGCTCATCGACTGGCCATGCGTTGTTTGCTGACAGGGGTGGCCGAGATATTCTTCAATGCTCCCAATTGACTTCTCCTTGCTTAGCTAGTTGCCAAGATCAGTCACGTTAGTTACTCTGGCATAGAGAATGATTCACGGACTACTCTATAGGAAGATAGAAAGAGACGGTAAATGCTGTAGATGGCAACTGCAGGCTTGATAGAGTTTAGATGCAGAGGTTTGCGAGCATTCAGCAAGTGTAGATACAGCTGAATATCATTCTTTCAGTGCCCATATGCGGAAAAACACAGGTAGCTGTGCCCGCAATGGTACACTTTTGTTATGAATTGCATGGCTACTATCTTGTCGATGAACTGTGTAACTGCTAGTTCTGAGTGCTGTGATGTAAACTTCTGTAAGAGGTAGGGCCAGGCACTGATTCTTGTATGAAATAGAAAGGATTTCAGTTTTGGTTCTTAAGTAATCTTCGTTTCAGCAGTTTATTCTGCATACAGCAGCTTATTCTGCGTTTGCCACATCTTTCCTGCTTGTAGCATGTTGGGGAAAATTGGCACCAGAAACCAGTGCTGGGGATCAGTTCATGCTACATTTGTTTGGATAGAGTAGTAGGATTTTGAAGGTCAAGGGCCTGTGCTGGAGAAAATTTAAAGTTTTTTTTTTTACATTAACTTCTTGCCCTTCTGCAGTCCAATATCGTTTTTACTTTTTTGGATCATCAGGAAGGCTTCCATTGACATGAAAACATCAGTCACACAAGTTGAGGATTACAACTAAAAAGGGAAACAAACTAGAGTTTAAAGCAGAAAATTGAAAAGCTACAGGTCCAGGGGCGTGGCCAAAGCACAGAGCAGACAAACTCCATTATCCTTTACATACAGCTGTTTGTTTCTCGTATGGAGCTATCTTAGTTTGGAAAAGTAGAGTCTACTAGGCAAATTCAGCTTCTTGATTTTTTATTTTTTTTGTGTTGTCAATTATTAGCAATAGTTTGGGATTGCTTGCTTTGTTCTCTGAACTGACAGTTGCTACTATGGATGATGATGTGGATGGGGACCGTCCCGGCTGAGACCGCCGTCTGATGCGCGCATGGTGCTCTGGCATGGATTGCGCACTTTGAATTGTTTTTTTGGAAATGTAGAGGTCAAATGAAAGTTTGTGAAGGCTCAACGAGAATAAGGCGAGCCTCAGTGGTGTTCGGGAGGTTGGCGCCCGCATCTCACCAACGGAGATTAGCACTTCTATAAGAGTGTGAGCTTCGAGATACGTCTTTGTCATTAGCTTATATGGTTGTTTCTTTCCCACTTCTTTTTTTTTTTGTGCTTTGTGCTTGCTAACTAACTTGTTGCTCTTGCTTATCTTGTGTAGCTAGTCTGGCCTTGTCATGTAGGTTGTTCTCACCATAGTTGCATGTTAGAGAACTTACTTCATCCGTACATCCTTGAATTTGCAAGAAAAACTAAAAAAATATTAGTCGTCTATTCACCCCCTCTAGTCGACCTCTTTGATCCTCTCAATATTGGTCTTCCCTCTCTTCTCTGACATTCATCTCCATGGTGCTCTTTGTTATTGTACTAGGTTGTACGATATCGTGATATACTTTGATCTCTCGTCTTGGAATATAATGAAGAAAACTTGTGCAAAAGGATTATCTCTGATTCCAGCAGCAAAGAAAGCTGATTACGGTTTTCTTATCCCCCTTCGGCGCCGTCGTTAGTCTGCCTCGTTTTCGGTGGCCTTAGGGCCATGGAGGCATGGTGGACCTTGGCCCTTGCCGGTCGAAGGGCTTTAGCTCTGTTTTTAGTTACATTTTTCAATTCGGTTAGAGTTTGTGCCATGCCCAGGGAGGCGAGGCAATGTCAACTCCATGATGATGGAATAAGGTCCTTCCAGCCCAGCCCCTGCTTCGATGGCTCATCTGGCGTCGTCAGAGAATGTGTGGATGTATGTTTTCAGTGGATTTTTGAAATTCGGTCAGTGCTGGTTTTCGGTGGAACCGTTTGGATCCAGTCTTCGTTCGTGTGGTGACATGTTGTATCCTTCCAATCTAAGCTTATTTTCATAGTGCGACGGCTGTTGTTCTGGTGCACTGGTCCTTCAGGGCCTTGGCACGACGACTTCATGACTATGCACTAAAATAATGTTTGCTCTCCGGTGAGGGAGGGGCGATGACGGCAGTGTCCCTTCGGCCACTCCCGTGTTTATAGTTGTCGTTAGATGGTCTACATACACGGTTGTAGTTTTTGTTACTTCTAGTGTTTTTTAGAACTACTTCTGTAGTTCTTTGTACTGGCATATGACAAATGATGAATAGATCAAAAAAAAATTCAAAGTTTATCGCTCGTTTGTTTTGGCAACAAGTCAATTAAACTTATGTATATTTTTTTAAATGATAAGTGCCACACGTGTGGCACGAAGTAACACCGCCCTAACATTTTTATAACAAAAAATGTCATAAAAAACCCAAAAAACTAAAACTTGCACCAATCAAAAAATTGTCATACTTCACAACTAAAGTTGACATCTTCGGGTAACTAAACTTGTCACTAAAAAACGTTAGGCTGTAATTGCTTCGTGCCACATATGTGACATTTATCATCATTCTTTCTTTAAAAAAATAAATTCATATTCGGGGATTTAATTTCATATTCTTCTTGATTTAATTTCATATATTCGGGGAGGTGGTTGCGCTCGCTCTATAGCCGCAAAACCCCACCTAAACCTGTATAAAATCACAGTCCATGCCCCCGGTAATGGCGACACTTCTCGCCTCCATCTTACCCGCAGGCTGCTCCACCTCCGCCGCCCCGGCGCTCCTCCTCCGCGCCTTCCCGCGCCTCCGCCTCCGTCGCCCCCTCGCCTCGCCGCCCCGCATGTCCTCCTCCGCCTCTCCCGCGCCGGCTGACGCCGCGGGAGGGGAGAGGCCCACGGCGGCGCCGTTCGGGTCCTGGAGGTCGCCCATCACCGCGGACGTCGTCTCCGGCGCCTCCAAGCGCCTTGGAGACTTCGCCCTCGCCGGAGACGGCCGCCTGCTATGGATCGAGGGCCGCCCCGAGGAGAAAGGGTGAGTGACCACTGCTTCCGCGCTTCCAGATTTGTGCTACCTCGTAGCTTTGAACTGCTAAGCATTGTTGGTAGTTGTGCAAGATCGTACCATCTAGTTTCCTGTAGTTTTACCACGTGTTCTGACTTCTGATTGCTGAGCTAGTTAATGATAATTTCTTAGCAACTGTGCATTTCTGCAGTTGTCTTCACAGCTTGTGGCTTGTGGGTGTGGGATTATCTAACTGCATTGGGCACCACCGCACCTGAGGGCTCAGTGGTTCCATCACCTCAAGTGGATATAGCTGAATACGAAGGAAAATATTATCTGGAGAAAAGCGTGATTAAATTATATTGGTATCATACAACTGAATGATAACACAACACGTCCTTCCTCATTCACAATCAATGACACTATGGGTCTCTATTCGTGCACATATTGAACTCCTCAGCCTGTGTCAATTAATTTATTTTAATGCTGATTATTGGCGTGCCATATTCAATCTTGGCGGGCTTCACTAGTCTGTGCGGAGTCGCAAAATTGGTTTGCACCATATTTAACTAATTTTGTATTCAGGCGTATGGTTATTGTAAAGGAGGGTGACAAGCCTGTGGATATCATACCTCAGGAATTTGCAGCACGCACTCTGGCTCAAGAGTATGGAGGCGGTGCATTTGCGGTCCAAGATAATGTTGTTGTTTTCTCAAACTACAAGGATCAACGCCTGTACAAACAACCGATCGGAAGTAAGTGGGATAGTAAGCACTTAAAATGGAGTTTGTTCAATATAACTCTAATCCACATGTGCCATGTCAATAATGGAGTGTAGTTAAGGTGGAATTATATGGTGTTTACTTTGATTACTTAAGTTTATTACCGTGTCAAATACTATGGCCTTACATTCCATTGCATATCCCTTCATAGATTACTGCATAGGTTGTATATTGTGTTCATTCAAATGAGTAATATGAGTACAGTATGCCTAAAAATGCGAGGGAGAAGAACAGGGTCGGAAAGAGTGATGCCAACATAGCCAATACAATATAGTAGCACTTAAGCTCAGATCTGAGTGCCTAAAAATCTTATCTCTGAGATCACCCAACATCGTAATCAATATGTGGGCTAGCTAAAGTACTCTGCCCTAATCATGATTGCACAAGAACAACTTACATTTTAGGCCGAGTACTTGTCATTGGCAACAAATGAATGTTACAATGTGTCTGACAGGAAAACTTGGGAGTCTTGTTTGACTGAGAACTGTAGGGGATGCCTTGACAATATATGTTTTGTGAACTATAAAAATTGTACAAGGATGCGTATACAAAATGGCTAGGGAGGGTTGTAAGGCTTGGCACTATATCGTATCAACTCTTTAGAACCATTTAACATTTCATCTTCAGCAAATTAAACTATGATGTCGCTTTATTTTAAACTATTTCACACGATTATATTCCTTTTTCAGCTGGTAGTCTTCCTGTGCCTCTTACACCCGATTATGGTGCACCTGATGTCAGTTATGCTGATGGTGTCTTTGATCCACACTTCAGCCGTTATATAACTGTGATGGAAGGTATTTTGCATATGATTTGTATACAGACTTACACGCAGTATATCTTGTTACTGGATGAACTACTGAACTCTGACATGCTCAAATTTCTTGATAGACCGGCGAACGAGTAGCTTGAATTCCACTACAACAATTGTGTCTGTAAACTTAAGCAATGATGATGTCCATGGTAAGACTAGAAAATTCTATTTCTACCAAGTGATCTGTGCCTGTTGGTTTATTGTGATGTTTACTCTGGATTGATGTTGTGATTAACAGTACCTCACATATTTTCTTTATTGAAGAACCGAAGGTGCTGATCAGTGGGAATGACTTCTATGCTTCTCCTCGAATTGATCCAACTAAAAAGAGGATGGCATGGATTGAGTGGGGTCACCCAAACATGCCGTGGGATAAATCAGAACTCTGGGTTGGCTACTTCTCTGAAAGCGGGTAAATGGCATTATCTTTTGAACTGGAACATCCTGTCTTTCCTTGCATGATATGTTATAACTAAAAAGAACTTAGTTAATCCGCACCTAAATATGGATAGGCAGGAACTTTATCAGTAGATACATTCTGCATATCTACCATGGTACTGAAGGAGTTCGATTGCACCTTTATGCCCACCTTTAGGGACACTTTATGCATCACTTTTCCAAAAAACTTGTCTGTTACCACAATGTAGTTACAAAACACATTCCAATAGTTAGTTACCAGGAAAACCAGACACCCCCTGCCCCCTTTTTTTCATGTGGGGCTGACCAGGCCCAGCATGCTTCCCCCAGCGGCAACGGATCAGGATGTCACGGCTACTAGCTGAGATCCACTAATAAAAGTAGCTTTTTAGATAAAAGGCCCTCGGCTGAGCTTTTGTATTAAAACTCAAACAGGTTCAACAGAACAATAAACCAGGGAACACCTGGGTACATAGGAAAGCATAGAGGGCTCCGCATGGCTCGTATCACATCTCGGACCAGCAGGAAGAGAAAACACATCTTCATCAGAGAACCTCCCAGCTTAGAGCAAGCACCCCAAAAGAAAGCGAGATTACATCAACTACAGCAAACCTTAGCTGCCATCAATTACCTTCCTACCTATTGCTGATTTATCTGTGTGCAGAGACTTGACCGAACGGGTCTGTGTTGCTGGAAGCAATCCAATGCTGGTGGAATCCCCTGCCGAGCCTAAATGGTCTCCAAAAGGTGTCATTTGCTAGCTAATTTTGCCTGTATTTCTTATTATTTCCTTAGATATATGTTACTGTGCTTAAGTGATAAAGGCATTTCTCATTAGTGTCATACTTTGCTCTTTTGTTTTATTTCCGAAGTTCTGTTCTCGAACAAAGTCAAACACATTTTAATTGCATTTAATATTGTGAAAGTTGACAAGCATTTACATATCTTTCCGTACACTTTTCTTTAGGTGTGCATCTTTATGGCTTCAATACACCCTTCTATTTGATGATGGAACTGGAAGTTATGTAATGTTAAGATTCACGTCACTAGTTTCTGTTGGTCTGACAATTTCTTGATTCAACATTTCTTGGAGCTGCTTCAACTAAATGGACTATCATAGTTTGTGTCCATATGAAAAATTTCTACGTAGATAAAAAAAGGTTATCTTCAGTATGGAAGTACAATACTTCGTTCACAGTTCATGCTGCCTACTGATCAAACTGTTTGATTTCCTATCCTATACAACTTTAGTATCAATATATCTGCTTCCACAATAATAAGCTGACTACTGAGTACTGACTACCATAATTTGATCATTGCTTGCAACATCTAGAACAAAATTATTTTAATACATGCAAGCTTGCATGAGTACTCATTATCTAAAAAAAACTTGCAGGAGAACTGTTTTTCGTAACTGACAGAGGGAGTGGATTCTGGAACATTTATAAATGGGTAATTTGTTTTTTCTCTCAGGACTTGAGCTCTTTAATATTCAACATTTTGATGACACTGTTGCTGTTTTCTGTCGTGGAGAGTAATAGCTTAAAAGCTCATGACTTATGACATGGTGATTAAGTACATTCTTTGTCATCATCTTATCTTTGCTTGCATAAAATATCTCCGCACTTCTTTGTATCAGGTTGAACACACCAATGAGGTTGTTCCGATGTACACATTAGATGCTGAGTTCACAAGACCATTGTGGGTTTTTGGCATCAGCTCTTACGATTTTCTAGGAAAAAGCAATCACATCGTTTTCACTTACAGGTTGTGATAATAATTCTGTAAACTTGCTTGTTTCATTGTCATATTTTGTTGATGAAACATATTTAAATACTGATGTCACTCAGGCAGCTCGGAAGATCATATCTTGGTGTTCTAGATTGTAATTCAGGTTCTGTTTCGTTGCTCGACATCCCTTTCTCCGATTTGTCCAATGTGGTAAGCATCAGAATCTGCATACCCTCTATTTAAATTTTTGTTATGTGTATAATGTGGTATTTCATGCTGCTAGTTGTAATGATCTAATTGTGATCTGGCAGGTTGCTGGAAATGATTACTTCTATATCGAAGGTGCATCTGGAAGCATCCCCATGTCAATTGCAAAGGTTTCCAGGATGTGACATCCACACTTTTGGTTATGAATTGATGATGTATTAGTGCATCAACTGACGCAGCACATATGTTGTTTCTTTCCAGGTTACTCTGGATGAGAACAAAACAAAAGCAATTAATTTCTCAATAGTCTGGTCCTCCTCACCAGATGTTATGCAGTATAGATCTTTCTTCAGCACCCCAGAATTTATCGAGTTCCCGACATCCAGCCCTGGGCAGAAGGCTTATGCTTATTTCTACCCACCGTTAAATCCCATGTTTCAAGGTTTACCAGATGAAAAGCCTCCATTGCTTGTCAAAACACATGGTAAAGGAATTAATGAACCCTTGTGATGCCTCGAAATAATTATGCACACTCAAGTTCAGTGCGTTTTTGTATGTCCTTTCGTTAATTACCTTGAAAGATGTTGGTTTGTTAAGTGAGTTACGGGATCCTCTGTTTTCCGTGATGATAACAAAACCATGGAGTTTTGACACTTACCACAATTTTCAGGAGGACCTACAGCTGAAACACGTGGAGTTCTAGACCTTAGTGTCCAGTATTGGACAAGTCGAGGGTGGGCGTTTCTTGATGTTAACTACGGAGGAAGCACCGGTTTGTCCTTACCTCTACTAATATTCAGATTGCGCCTTGTATAAATGTTGAAAACTCTTTACGTCGTGGGCTATATCGACTGTAACTAAGGCTCTGGATTCATTTAAAGCATTAATTATATTACTGTACTCTCTAAACTATATTGAAACATAAACTGAAGGTTATGGGAGAGAGTATCGAGAGAGATTATTGAAGAAATGGGGCATTGTTGATGTTGACGATTGTTGCAGCTGTGCAAGATTCCTGGTACGTTTTATCATCAGTGATTCTAATATTATAGTAGCATTTATAGCAATAATAGAAGCCACCCTGCTTTATTCTAAGGTGGAGAATGGGAAAGTAGATGAACAGTGCCTTTGTATAACTGGGAGATCAGCAGGCGGATACACTACTTTAGCTTCACTCGCATTCAGAGATACATTCAAGGCAGGAGCATCCTTGTATGGTGTAAGTTCTATCTTTTCAGAATCTATTTTATTGTCTTGCTACAAGCAAACATTCAACAGATACTCAATGGGTGGTGCAGCTTCTATATTTCTTTTCCTTGTAAACGGTATCTGCGGTCTCAAAGTAGTTGTCTTAGACCACCACCATGACTTTTATATTGCTCATCCATGAATTTCATTTATGTTTCACTGTTTCCATTTGGCTACATTTTATCACTCATCCTCTTTTTTGGATATGAGATAACATCCCTTCTTCATTTCATTGTAAGACGGAAACAAAGTGTTCTACAGCAGATGCTAAACCTACACTAAGAATAGAAATCTATTACTGATCTCAAAGAGAAGCAGAAAGCAAATTCGAATTTTCCTTAGTCTGCATGAAGGCTCAACCACTTCTTTAGTGGAAAACTGTAGGGGAAGCCCTGACAAACTTTATTGAAAGGGAACATAATTGCATGGATCTATACTAGAGTGGGAATGCACACAAGGAAAGAGGACTAGAAGGAACCAGACAGACTATACAAAGAAGTCAAGCTTGGACCAGAGTGGTGCACAAGCACCTCACTCATTCTGAAGAAGAGAGTAAAGAGGTCTCTCTAGTTCTTCTCTGGCTGCAGGTTGCCTGACTGGCCGCATCTCTGGCTCAAGGCAGGAATATTCAAGAACATCTCGTGTCCCTGTGGCCTGCACGCACCCTTATAGGCCCTGTTTGGAACTCAGAAAATTTCCTGATTCCTATGGGAGTTGAACTGTTTCTTGTGAAATTTCTAAGTTCCAAACGTGGCCTATTGTACCATATTGATTTACCCTCAGAACTTAAGTGCTAACTTTGAGCACAAGCCCAAGGAGTACCTTCTAGGGGCTTATGGCCAAATCTTAGTCACTCATAATGGCCCTGATCACCGTCAGGCACGGATGTAGTGGGGGTCCTGCGGGTGCCACGGCACCCTCTCCTAAAATGTAAAACTGTTTATACCATATACTTTAACACTTGTTGTCTAACATTTGAAAGCCTATTTTTTGAACTAATATATTAAAGTTATGTTATTCATATTTTTTACATGTCAACTGCGGCACCCCCATTACTAAGATCCTAGATCAGCATCGTCCTGCCAAAGGAATCAAATAGAGGATGAAAATGTGAATAATCTGATAGATTGAAGAGTCAATTTCTTCGAATGTGATTTCTTCAAAAAATCTCTTCGTCAAGTTGATTGTTATTATATGAAACTGGCTGTACATAGATGCCAAGGAAATGATATTTTGTATGAAGCTGTTCATTTTGCTATTATTATTCTTCTTTGAAAGTTCTAAGCACAAGCTGGTCCAAAGGTGCTGCTGGGGGAAGTGGAGCATTTGACATTTATGCATATGCCCAAGCTCTCGTAAAGGGGCCTTATTTTTTGGGAAATAAAAGGTCCCAAACCAATATGACATGCTTTAGACTTGTTCATTCATTTACATGAGGCTGATTTTAAAATAAAGTTGATTAATGCCATTTTGGTTGGTCTAATTTAGTCTTTTTGTTATATTTCTCTTCATTTGTATAGACGTAATAACTAATTCTTTTGCTCAAATGATGAGCAGATTGGTGATATAACTTTGCTGAGGGCAGAGACACACAAATTTGAGTCCCATTATATGGACAATCTTGTTGGTAAGAAAGTATCTCAGCATTTTTTGTTCTTGAAAAGGATGTTCAATCCATCTTTGGTATGCTTTAAAATTTATTTCCTCCATGATATCCTTTCAGGAAATGAAAGCGCTTACTATGAAAGATCACCAATCAACTTTGTCAATAAATTTACATGCCCAGTTATTCTGTTTCAAGGGTTGGATGATAAGGTAGGTCCTGATCATCAACCACATATATTATCATGAATTCATGAGTACACTAGTCAGTAGAACTATGTATATTTATATGCATGTTTATGTAAGATATCAAGTTATATGATATTATGAGGCGAAAGCTGACCACATCAAGTGGTGTGTTGCAGCTCCGAGTTGAACCGATGTCCAGCTGAGATTCTGTTTCTTCTGTAGTGGATTAGCCACTCCATTCTTTGGATAGTCATGATATAGTTCCTCCTGTAAAACTAATACTCATGTTTCCGTATTTTTCATATGGTTTTAGAGATATATGATTGAAATATAAAGCACGCCCAATAAGCAACAAATCCCGTGTTCACACTCTATATACCTTAAAAGAAATAAGCAAACTTTGGACCTGACTCTGGAAGGGCTGCAGAAGCATTGTATTAGGTGTAACCCTGAAATTACATTTCCTTAGTACTGAATGGCAAAAAAATTGAGGCGAAAAGTAATTGCATAGCGTCTCCGTAGAACACCATTGAGATGAATCATTGCTGCAACTTTTCATTGTGCAAAATGTCTCGTGCAGTCAACCCAATTGTTCGATCCAGTCTTTTGCAAAATCAGAATCTGCATTTAGCTCGTGGAACTGTGAGGCTGAAAGAGACAATTGCGAAATGTTTCTCACCCCTTGATGTTCTGCAGGTCGTGCCACCAGATCAGGCGCGCAAAATATACAAGGCCTTGAAAGAAAGTGGTCTGCCCGTTGCTTTGGTCGAATACGAAGGGGAGCAGCATGGGTTCCGCAAGGTTAGAAACCATACCAATTGCATTTACTTTAAAGTTTAAACCCTGTTAGCTTTCAAGGCTGTCATGGATTTTCATCTTCACCTCTTTTTTTTTTATCTCTGAGCAGGCCGAAAACATCAAGTTCACCTTGGAGCAGCAGATGTTGTTTTTTGCTCGAACGGTCAGGAAATTCGAGGTGGCAGATGATATAACTCCGATCAAGATTGAGAACTTTGACTGATGTCTGCTGTCTGCAAGAAACAAGCGTGTCACCAGTTCACCTTTTTTTTAGAACTTGACCTTTTAGGGGTGGTGTAGGTGTAATGGTGTCTGGATCTAAGTTTTGTCGCTGTAACTGTTTATGTGTTTATTACTACAGCGCGTCTCTTCACAGTTGTTTTCCGTCACAACGACATGCCCCGTCCGTCTTGTCTATTATGCCCACCGTGGTGTTCTATTTGCCCCAGCAAACACGAAAGAGCGTTTTCTAATCACGCTTATTGTTTTTTCGGAGAATGCAAGAATCAATGTCTGTCCCTTTTTTGGGCCAGCTACGGTATACAGTTCGACCTCAAACTAATCCATTAGCGAAAGTATATATCTGACTAAAACACCGCAATCCAAACGCTCCGGAGAGGCTGTGTGTTCAAGACCGTAATTTGTTCGATTTGGATATCTTCCGGCAGATTTGGCCGGATATTGCCCAATTTGTATCTTCATTCATGGATACTTAAGTAGGGCAAATGTGTCTCGACCGGCGAACGTTTGCTGGGAGTTGGTGGCATCTCGAATGATTTCGTCTAGCATTTTTAGTTGTGAGAGGATGACAACTTTGACAAAACAACATGATAGTTACTTCAGAAGAAAGCATATTTTTTGTTTAAAACTGTCATCTTTCAATCCCGCGAAGCAATTAAAACTGTCAGGAAAAAGCGTTCGTTTGTCATCCTCCTTTCAGCTGATGTTTGCCAGATAAAATTACCTTTACTTTTAAGGAACCGCTGTCAAACCGAGTTAATTGTATGTGGGTGTGGGAGTAGACGTCAAGGGTTGGGTTCGACTACTAAGAGCATGTCCACAGCAGCCCTAAACACATGGCACACAAAAGCAGTTGTAGGGCATAAAAAATGCGTTCTAGCGCACTGAAAATTTTCTTTGGAAGGCGCTGTCTTGGGTCACGTCCGCGAAAGTTTAGGGGATGGATTTGTCAAGTCTAGTAGATTGTTTTTAAGGGCATGTACAATTATATTATTTTAAGAGTGCCATGTAAGATAAATACTGATATGGAAGAGCGAGAAATCATAAGAAAATTTTTGTCTTATCTTATATATAAGAGATGATTTCTTAGCATAATATATATCTCACAACGGTTTTAGAAATAAACAATTATTAAAGATAAGACTATAAGTCCTCTTCCAATGTAAATGTGCTTACCTGAGGTGCTAAGCACATTATTTAGCAACTAAAGCCTTCAATGCATTGGTGTTTAACTTGTTGTTGCTGAGCATTCTTCGTTTAATGATTTTGCAACTAAAGTTGATCATGCATTGGTGGACTTCTTTCATTTAAGTGTTTTGCCTAGGTTCACACGCAACATTGTTTCTTCCTGGGTCACCACACTCATCTCTCTCCTATTAATTAGTTTGCCACATTAGATTTTTTTCTTACATGATAAACTTAACACCTGTATAAGATGGAGCATTGGAAGAGTCCTAAGAGATAAACCATTGTATATATGTTTTTTTGGTCAACTCTAAATTATAAGTACATGCAAAGCTTAAGATAAAGTTGCTCGTGTCCGCTCCGGTTTCGTCCCACAGGAGCATCACTCTGAACTCTGAATTCTACACCGACCCGTCCCGCAGAAATAACCTCTCGAGTCGCCTCCTTCCCGAACCCCGACCGTCCGCTCCGCCCACCCTGCGCCGAAATCAAACACCCCCGCTCGCCCGCTCCGGTGATTCGCCGCCCCAGGAGGCGAAGCCCCGCGACCCAACCGCGCGGAGCCTCTGCCCGACATGACTGAGGTACTGCCCCCACTCCCTCCCCCGTCCGAAATTCGACGCCGCGTCCGCGGCTGCGCGACTGATTCACGCCCGCATATTTGGGCGTAACCCCGATGCGTGTCGCGATCTTCGCCGCGGTCGTCTTTTCGGAATCGATTTTGGTGTTACTTTGGGTGGCTCGGGACCTCACGCGGTCCTGCTCTCGGGACCGTTGGTCTGGAAGAACTAGGGTTAGACTCCGAGGGAACGGGATTAGGGTTAGATTCGCTTCCTGGTGTTCTTGCACGGTTCAATGCGGCGTAGGGGGTGGAAAGTGTAGCTTATAGGAGGCCCAACTACGGATGTTTAGGCGCCCATGGTGGCACCTCGTAGTTCATACATCTTAGATTTCGAGGACCGAGAATTTTTAGCAAGTTCAGGTTGAGGTTAGCGGGTGGGAGTGCCGATACATCCTGGTGCCATGACGATATCGTGCGATGCTTGTCTTTTGGTAGGAATAGTGAGAGTTCCTTTGTGCCTCTCGAAAAATTGTCTGCAATCTTTGACTGGCTGCTGTGTTATCAAGCTCTGTTATCTAGTTCTTCGAGTTAAACATTGTGGCTAATAAATCTCTCTCCCTCTTGTTTCAGTATTGGGTGAGCCAAGGAAACAAATGGTGCGACTTGTGCAAAATCTTCATATCCAACAATCCATTCAGCATAAGAACACATGAGCTCGGTAAACGCCACAAGGACAATGTCACCCAAAGATTGTCTACGATGCAAAAGGATGGTGCTGCTAAGGAAAAGGAGCAGCAGCAAGCAGCGAAAGCCCTCCAGCTGATAGAGGCGGTAAGTCCTTAATACACTGTATTTTTCTATGCTTTGCTATCCATCAGTCAAGTCCAGCCGTGGCATACATATCTCACATAAACTGGATTTGTGAAGGGAAATGGTGCCCACAATGTTACAGCATGCAGGCTTTTCTTTCCAGCTTTACATTATCTGTTGCATTTTTTTTCCTGCAGAAGGGAAACATACTTGAAATTGCCTTTTTCAGAATGAGAAAGCCTTTGGCAAACTCCTTGCAATCTGTTTTTGCCGTGGAGGCAGCATTCCTGATTATATTTTAATTTTTTTCCCTGCAGAAAGCTAAAAAGAGTTACCAAAAAGATTTAGAGAATAACCAGAGAAACACTGATGGTGACAGTTCTGCAGCACCTGGAGAAGGTTTGGCTCTTTAATACCTGAATACCTAATGCACTGCATACTTTATTTCCCATTGCGTGTGTAGTCATCTTTTATTTGTATAGCACAAATTAGATCTCGATCTATTATTAGCTTCTCCCTTGATCACCCTTGAGCTTTCATTAACTTGCTGACTTTTCTCCTACTGATTTTAGTTGTTCACTTGCTTAGTTCCGAGCCTGATGGCCACATCACAGCAGGAGAATGTGATTGCTGAACCAAGAAATAACCTGTTATGTATCGTCAGTTTTCCAAGCTCCACTTGTTTCTTATGCTTAAATCACCCATTCAAATATATCTTTTTGCTGGTTCAAAACTATATCCTGCTTGCTTCTATTCCTGTAAGCCAAATGCCTCTACCGGAGGAAAATGTGTCAACAAATTCTTATATGATAGGACAGAAATATGGGCAACAAAATGTCTTAAGACAGACAACATTGAGTTAGCTGAAAGATGTTAATGAACTGTACCTCAGTAAATTGCCCTTTTGTCCAACATTTCAGTATTCATATTTTTCTGTACATGGCATCTGGCCTGGCTAATATATGAACTCTAGTTCTACCAGGAACCAGATTTTTTTTTTCTATTGTACTGGATAGCAAAGACTATATGTTAGTAACATATAGTTTTAAAAAGTGCTAGGCGTTAATTGTGCATTTTCCCACCGCCTTGCGCTTTCGTGACCAAAGCGCACACTTATGTGCAGATTAAGCGTTAGGCGTTTTGCTATCGCCTAGAACCTAGTCGCACTTAAGCGCCTGCCTAGGCATGCTTTTTTTAGGTATGGTTAGTAATACCATTTCAATATGAACCTTGTGTCTGGAATATCCCTAGTATGAATTATGAAGTATACTCTGCATAGACTGATGTACCATTTGATCATGCTTGGCACTAAGACAATGTATTGATGTTACTTTGAATGTCTTTTCTTTACACCGAATGCCTTTTCTGTGCTTAACACCTTTGAAATATGGTCTCTGCAGGATGGGTATTTGACTCAACTTCAGGATATTATTATGATAAGTCTACTGGACTTTACTATGACTCAAACTCTGGTTTCTATTATTCCGATGGATTAGGTACTCTTCTCAACCAGGCGCACATATCTTGGAATTCTTTCCTGTCATGCCTTCTAGAGTGGTTATTCATTATAATTGATATTTATGTTTTTCTTTCCGCTGAGCAGGCAAATGGGTCACCCAGGAAGAGGCGTACAACTGGGCGGAAACCTCAAAAACCAATGTTGCGCAATCCTCGACTTCGCAACCAAAAACACCTAGCGGAGGCGGGCCTGTCTCCGGTATTAAAGGAGGGCCAGCCCCAGGTGTGGTCGTCACGAAACCACTGAACCCGATGAGAGCTGTGAAGGGCGCTCCGTCAGCTCTTGCTGCTAACAAGCGAAAAAGAGAGGACAGCAAGAAGCCCAAGGTGGTCTCCAAGGAGGAGGAGGCGGCACTCAGAGCGCGGGAAGCAGCAAGGAAGAGAGTGGAGGACAGGGAGAAGCCTCTCATGGGATTATACAAGACTTACTGAGGTGTCAATGTTCCCAGTTGCGCTAAAACAGTGGAAATGCTAATGGATGGAATCGTTCCGAAAGAAAAGACGGGTAGACCAGCTCTGAGTCCAGTTTCAGTCTTTCAGAGAGCTCGTCGGCATCAGCGACACATGTATGCAGTGTAGAATACCTCATGAAAAGTTCCTGAATTGGCCAGGCTTCCTTTGTGCGAAACATGTAAATGAGCAGCTCATCGGTTATCATCTCTCCGTGTTGTGTTTTCCCGATGGATTGCATGATATAAGAGCATCTCCAGCCACGGCCCCAAAGGACCCTAGGCCTCTTTTTTAGCGCCGGCCGGCGAAAAAACTCCCAGCCGCGGCCTCAAGACGCTGATTTTCGCTGGTTGGGCCCTTTTTTTTGGGCCGGCTAACCCAGGCCGAACCCAGGGCGTCTGGGGGCGCCGGCTGAAGCGAAAAGCCGGGTGAGGCCGAGCTCTCGGCGAGACCGGCTGCTACTTCCCGTCATTTCCCCTCCTTTTCCCTCTCTCTCCCGCCGTTTTCCCCGGTCCTTCTCTCCATTTTCCTACATTTCCTCCCTTCCTTCGCCGCCATGCCGCCGAAGAAGTACGCCGCCCCTCGCCAAGCCGCACAAGGCCCGTGCGCCGATGGCAAGG
>CBMN010763031.1:2084-12279 GCA_000582825.1 Hordeum pubiflorum
CTCTATGTGTGTGTGTGTGTGTTTGGTCTTCAATACCAAGTTCTGGTGAGTTGTCTCACATGATCGGATCAATTCGATATAATTGATGGTGTGTTTGTTGAGATATGATGAATTGTCACTTTATGATCAGATTGCTCATTGAATTCAATTGATTTTTTTGAGGTAATTTGCTTTATAATTGAATAACTTTGTATGTTCTTTGATCTATGTATCTTCTTTTGCCAAATTTGATGGGTATTTCTTCAGAGGGAGTCATGCAGTGTAGTGGGTTCTAATCTTGCGGTGATCTATATCCTAGTGACAAAGAAATACAACATGTATTGTATTTTTTCCACTAAGAATAAAACGATGTTTTCTCGTCATATTTGATATTTTACTATACATTATGTTATCATTCTTATTGCAATGCTCTATTTCTTGTAAACTTAATACTTTGAGATGTATGTTGGATAGCGGTCTTAGAGTGGAGTATTAGTGGTAGATGCAGTTGGATAACAGTCTACTTATCATGGATGTAATGCCTATATGAGTGTATGCCATGAATGATCATAGTCATAAATATAAAGATTGTAATTTAATCGCCGCCCAACTGTAAAAAAATTACCATACTACTTTGCTATGCTTATGAGAGATGCCTCTAGTGAATCTATGCCCCTGGTTCTATTCTCTAGGCTATGACAGGGTGGAATGGGTCTTCTTGGAGAATATAATGCATAAGATTTGCTGAAATGAGGATCACATGAATGATGGCTTCTCTAAGTTCGGTAAAATATTCTATGCAGTTTAACTCTAATGAGACAAAGGGTCTCACTTCTACTAGAGGATTACGCAAGGGGGTCCCCTGTCGCTATATTTGTTCATGTTGTGTGCAGAAGGTTTCTCCGGCTTATTTTAGCATGAAGTTAATGGCGTCAAGGGGTTAGGGTGTGCAGATATGAGTATACAACTTCCCGGTAGCAAGTGTTGGTGAAATCTAATATTTTCTTCTCGCCAAATACTAATGATCTTATAAAAGCAGAGATATGTGAAGCCCTTCAAATTGACACTGAAACTCTCTCCGATAAATACCATAGTCTCCCCGCTTTGGTTGGTGTTGATCGTAGTGATTGTTCTATCGGAAGGGCTAGCTAGAGGTTTAATGGGATGGAAAGAGAAATTATTATCAATTTGGGGTAAAGAAATTTTTATTAAAGTTAGTTGCACAAGTGATCCTTATCTATGTCATGTCTGTGTTTAAGATTCCTAAAGGAGTGGGCAAAGATACTACTTATTTGGTTGCTCCGTTCTGGTGGGGGTGATGAAAATAGCTAAAAGAGGCATTGGCTAGCTTCGTTGGAACTATGCTTTCCGGAGAATGGAAGGGTTGGGGTTTCATGACATGCATTCTTTTAATCTTGCCATGCTTGACGCAAACCTGGAGATTAGTGGAAGATCCGGAATCATCATGTGCAAGGGTGCTCGAAGCTAAATATTATCCTCACACGTACATCTTAAATGAAGGATCGAAGAATGGATCTTTCTTTACCTGAAAAAGCTTGGTGTTTGGCCTCGCAACATTTAAGCGTGGATACATATGGAGGATAGGTATAGGGGGGAACATAACATATGGGGTCATCCATCGGTTCCAGCTAGTGCTTCGAGAAAGGTCATTACGACATGTGGTGGAATGGTCATTGCCAGAGTAAGCGACCTAATTGATCTGAACCTTGGTGTCTGGGATGAAGCTTTTAATCAGATCTATTTCAATCGAGTTGACACCAGACACATTTTACAAACTCCTCTAAACAGTCAAAGTTTCAATGATTTCATTGCTTGGAATTTTACAAAGCATGGTTCTTATGTTGTTAGATCAGGCTATCACCTAGAGTGGATGCATCAGCACAGGCATCGTGCAATGCAATCTAGTCATCAAGGATGCCTTTGGTAGGCTGCATTAGGTCCAGCCAGGCCCGCGCGGGCAGAATTTGGCCCGTAAGGTTGCCTGGGCCGCATGTGATTTGTGGCCCGCATGAACCTCTAAGCAGGCCTAGGCGTGGCTCTGGAGGAACGGCTGAATTGGCCGTTTTTGCAAGCCAGACTCGCTAGAGCCACGCGTGGCGAGCGCCTGCATGCTTGGGGAAGCGTGGGAGACGATGTGACGCCTCATAACTCGCGACGCCCCCTCCCGTTACCTCCCTCGCCAGTTCACACTGACTCCCTCTCTCTCCCGTCACCGCCAATTCGGTTTCTCCGATGGCAACGCCGCCGTCTCGCCACGCCCCACCCACTGCGGTCATCGTCGGCAGTAATCCCATCCAAGAGAGGTGGGTTGCCGGCATCCTGGGGTCCAGCAGGGGCATGAGATGCCCTGTTGTTTTAATCTTATGCCTAGTGCTACTTATGAGATACATGTTCTTGCTTTGTTCTTGTTGTTATTCGTGCTGCTGATGATCAGTGTGTTGTGTGTTGACAAATGGATGGTAAGTTCATCACATTGAAAGGGGTGAGCAGACCAAGTAGTTGCACACAACTAAACAGATGTGATTTTACATCGGCTCACATCTAAAATACAAACACAGGCAACCAATCAACATACAGATGTTGGTTTTTTGTCTGCATATGCTCAGCCAGACCCAACTAGGACAAGCATGCAAATGAACAAAAAACGATGCAGGTAATCAAACGCGTCCCAAAGCTCTTCGACATCGAATCATATATGAAAGAAAAAATGTGGAAGCTCATATCTCGAGTAAAGTGAATATATTCCGCTAGAAAGCTTTATTGGACATCATTCCCCTGAAATCAATTTTGACAAACCAACACGTCGGACCGAAGGCCAATGCCCTATCTGCCATCTCCATGCTGAATTGCCTGAGGGCAGGTAACTTCATAGTTGTCATGTCAGATTCTCCCTATCGTTAAGAGTGCAGCATTGGCTGAAGCGGTTGCGATGGGAAACGGGCTAAAACTTGTAGCACACATGAGATGCTCGCTGATCGAAGTTGAACCTGATTCTTTGGAAACAAATGGAGGTCTGCAAGGAAGAAACAATTGGAGGTGGAATGATGCAGCAGCTGTATTGGCAGACTGCGTGGACTTGGTAGCGCCGATGGGAAGGTTTCTTTCGAGCACTGTCACAGGGAGGCCAATCAAGTTGCCCACGACATAGACAAGGTTGTAGTTGTAATGCTTCTTGAAAGTGGGTTGGTGATGCTCCTAGCTTTATTTTGAGCAAACTTATCGACGATGCAACTACTCCCTCTGTCCCAAAATAAATGACTCAACTTTGTACTAACTTTAATATAAAGTTGAGTCACTTAATTTGGAACGGAAGGAGTATTATTTGGATGCAATAAAGAACGCCATGATGGCCTTACCTAAAAAATATAGGAAAAAACTGCACTGCATCTTGGTCCAGACTAAGGCGATAGGCCTGGGCGTTCAGTTAGACTCAACCAATTGGTTTGGTTCTAAGGTTTTTGAAGAATTTGGTCTTCCAAAATTGCTGACCAATCGATTCTTTGGCAGATCAAGAACCAAATTATTTTGGAACTGAAATTTCAGTTCAGTTATCAGTTTAAAGTTTTAACTGAGCAGAACTGAAGTAGACTAACAGCATAACATGCAACAGTTTTAACTTCTTCTTTTTTTAGGATTTGCAACAGTTTTAACTAAGCATTCCATCTTTTATTCCACTTCCAATTGGGAGCAAACGGGGCCGACTGCCTAGCAGGCAGCACCTCTCTTTAGTCTTTACACTGCAAGGTTAGGTACAAAGTTACTTATAAGCCTGAAACTGAAAATCGCCATACAGTCATGCATCACCATCCATGGATGGAACAGAGGGGAGTTCCATGTGATTTACATCAGCCTCGGTTCTGTACAGTCCTGGATCAAGTCGACTTGTCGATCCTTCCAATGGTGTTCTGTCTTGCGTTTCGTAGGATGGTTTTATCTGCGGTGATGAAGAAGCCAGCGATACAGGCTGTCCAATAAAAACAAGGATATTGTTTTAGTAAACTCCCAATTTGGTGCCGCATGAGCATGACAAACAAGAATGATCGGCTGTTTGAGCTACGGATGACCTTGAATAGTGGGAAAGCAATAGGCATAATCATTGAACAAATGTCTATGATCAATCTGAAGTACGATAGCAACTTCTACTGTGTGAAGCCCACCAGCAACTTGATACTAATATCATCAGGATAGCCGAATCATTCAGTGCGAATAAACAGACATAATCACATAAATCTAGCAAACGTGTGGAGGTTGCAATGATTCCAAATTTGCACCTTAAACGAAGGAATAATTAGTAGGAGCAAAAATCCTGTACCAGAAATTGTTCAAGAACTCACTAATTGTAAATTATTAACCTCTAGACAGACAACGAAAAATGTTGCATCTACTGTCAATTCTAAGTAGGAATAAATTGCACTGGATCTTGGTCCAGACTATGGCAATATGCTAGGCGTTCGGTTAGACCGAACCGATCAGTTTGGTTCTTCTGTGTCAGAGGTGTGGATCTCATCTCTTAGTCCATTAGGGATAACTAGCGAATATCCCTGCGTGTTGCAAAGGAAGAAAAGGTAACTCGGCACCCTCGTACTAAAAGAATACTGCGTGCAATGCACAAGAATTAGTCTGTGCAGGTGTGGTAGAGATAAAACAACCTAAAAGAGTTCTCGAGTGCAAACGTTCGTCGATTTGTCTTCCAGCAAGATGTGCTCTTGCACCATCAGATTGCCCTACGCAGAGTAGATGCATTTTAATATTTAGGTTTACATGGAAATTGTTGATGTGGTCACGCAAAAGATCCTGCTTCTTCCCTGCTAATCTCTCTCTCCATACAGATATGGCCATTGGCCAAAGTGTGTTTTCTCAGTCGGAAGTTCCAGTAACACTGATTTCTCCAGTCCCCCGAAAAATGTTGTTACCATTTGAAAACAATTGGATGAAGAATAAAGATGGTTGGATTGATTTAATTATGTGAACGAAGAGAAAAGAATAATATATATAGATAAGATGCCACACTAATGTACCAATATCTAATCAATCGTGCCACTGTTCACCTGTTCCAGAGTCTACCTTGCTACTCCCAACAAACAGCTGCATTGGTAAAAGATATTTTTTTGAGCGACCATATATAGGCTACGCGACTGGTCGTGTTTTCCTTTTTAGCATAGGATGCTGGGTCAGGAAGGACCAAGAGCTTTCATTAATCATAATACAGCAGTGTCAGTACATAGTTCAGTAGAGGACTCCAGAGGAAAATCACAGACAAATTCTCTGACATTTGCAGGAAGGCCCCCAAACCGAGATCTAAAAACGATCGGGTCCAAGTCATGCTACTGGTCGTATTGATCGATTACCACTCGGAAAATGGCGTCTACCTTCTTCCGCAGCCTTCTCCAGGCCTTGGCAGAGCGGCGCCTCTGTTTTACACCAGCACGTACATGCTGCTGGCCACCTCCTTCCTCCTCTACGCCGAAGGTGACACTGACGTCATTGTGAGATTCTTTCTATGGGTCACCGCTATGGGACTCCTGGTCCTGTCTTTCGTGCACCAGTCTCGAGCTCGCCGCCCTGCTCTGCTCCCTCGGCCTACGGCCATCAGGCAAAGAGTCTCATGCGCTGCAGCTGCCCATCGACGCGGGAGGCAGCAGGACCATGAGTTCTATGAGCTGGCGCGCGCCTGTGCTGATGGCCCACACGCCGCGCCTCGTCGACCAGTCGCAGCTGATCAAGGTCTTCCATGCCTTCGACCACGATAACAGACGAAAAAAGAGGCATGAGCAGCTGCCCTCCCGACGCGAGAACAACCGGGAGGTGTAAGGTGGGCATCAATGGGGAAGCCCAGCTTCAAGAGAACTTGCGATTTCCTGAGGCCGGGAGCGTCGGGCGGCTACCCTCGCCACGCGAGAAAGACGGGGAGTAGCGACGCGTGGTTTCTCCGTGCAGGGGCGGGGGGCGTTCGGACGATACAGAAAAAGGGACTAAGACCTTTTTTTTCACTTGCGGGTGGCATTGGGGTTAAATTTCAGCAATTTTAGGGGCAATTGCGATGACATACTGAAAAACAGGATGAAAACAATCCTGCCTTTAATATCAGGTAGAGATTAGTAAGGATATCTTTTTATTAGGAAAGTGACTGGTTCAGTTAGAAAGATAAAGATATGGTCTCTGTTAGGGAACTCGAGATTCTATTCTTAGGCATCAATCGAGTCTTCCCTAAAGGGACACCATGTGCCACACAAGGATTATGGAATAGATGAGACTAAACTAGTGAAGACATAATCTCCGTCCCCAACTTTCTCTCTCCATCATCCTCGATGCCATGGCCGGCCAACCTTCGCACCTCCGAGTTGTGCCCCCAACTGTGTCATGTTCATCGATCTTCGGACCGGTACCAATCCTAGCACGTGACGACTTGGTATCAGACGTGCCAGTCCTCGACACATGACAACACCAACCGCCATGGCCTCCCTTGCAGAGATTGTCAAGCTCCTAGCCGAGAAGCTTTCTGTGAATAAGAAGAAATATGAGGCAGATATTGAAGAACTCAAGGAGCAAGCAGTAGCCAACAGGTTGCCATTGCACGCCTGGAGAAGGGCAGCCCTAATCAGACCTTCAACAAGGAGGAGCACACCCAGGACAATCACAACCACCACCGCAGTTCCTCCTCTGATCTAGAGGACCACGCCTACGCCTACGAGAAGCGGGAAAACCGATACCTACCAGAAGCCGATGAGTGCGACCTACAACAGCAGCCGAGGGAACTCGAGCAGTAGAGATGGAGTGTCCTCCAGAGGCAGCCATGCGACCAATCGCAAGGGCAGCAGCGCACACAATGGCAGTGGTAGCAGAGTCCTCTCCAGCAGGGGTAGTGGCTGCATAAGCAGCCACGTGGGTTGTGCCCTCCCCAGTAGCAACGACAACTCCTCTTCCCAATCCACCAGCAACGCCTTTGTTTCCTGCACCGCTCCTCCATAGGACAGCAACAGCGTCAGAGTTCATTGTGGCTGCAGCAAAGGATGAGTCACTCCTTGCAATCCTCGCTCCAAAGCCTAAGTATAAGCTTGGGACTTAATGGTCATGTGTGGGGTGCAGACAAGGGAGAATGCCAAGCTCCATTGCCCACTTGGCAATCAGCCCAGCGGCGTCCCGGTTGTTGAAGACCTCAGTAATTGGGAAGCAGCTGATCATTGGATTGGATGCAATGAGAGTAGTCGACCATCTTGCGAGATGTCATGAACACCTCGTAGATGATCTTTTCTATTTGTGGGCACCGTGCCTTGGACTCGGAAAGCAACTTGCAGTTGATCCTGATGAGGAGTAAGAGTAATGTAGCATTGCGAATCTCCACTCGACATGGTTCATCTATGGTATAGATGGGACTCATTAGAGTTTTTTTCTTTCCGTCGTAATGCTACTCTATTTGAACTAGTTGCTTTGGCTACTTGGAGTTTATTTGGAGTCTCCCAATCTTCCGGAGGACCACCCTTCTTATCCCAAACCGGTGTGGGAGCTCTGCCCACGGAATAGATTCCTCAAGAGATTGCAGTCACGTGTGGAAGTGGCACGTCCAGTCCATCATCTCATCGAAAGTGGCATTGTTGTGCCGAGGACGACGCTGAGCAGTGGTCGGCGACCACAATGAGATCTCACTTTGTCCACTCTCGACCTTACGATTGTTCCTCCTAGATGACTCAGGGCTGCCCTTGGCCTTGGAGGACTCGAGCTGGCCCTTGCGAGCTGGCCCTTGCTCTTGCCCTTGCCGTACTTTATCTTGTTGCGGACATCTTCTTCGCCGGTAGCGTACCTATTGGCGATGTCAAAGAGCTCACGAGTGGCCCGGGGAGCCTTACATGCCACCGTGTGATTGAGTTTCCTTGCTCTTGAGGCCAGTGGAGAATGCGGTGATGACATCAGCGTCCCAGAAATTTCGCAAGGAGTTCTTCACCTTGGAGAAGCGTTGCATGTACTCCATGAGGATCTCACCTTCGTTTTAGGTGCAGAGTTGCGGGTCCTATTAATTCCTAGGGTTGTTGTAGGTACCTTGGAAGTTGTTGACAAAGAGGGTCTCGAGGTCTTTCCAGTCCTTGATGTCCTTGATGTCGTTCTGAGGCAGAGTGGTGAGCCAGGCTAGAGCCGAGTCAGCCAAGTTCAAGGACAGGTGCCGGATCATGACATAGTCATTGCCGCCAGCGGTCACGCACGCCGTGTGATAATCAGCCAATCAGATGTCCAACAAAGCCTCGTTTGTGCACTTGCCAATCTTGTTGACTCGGAAATGTGGCCGGGATACTGCCGCACGGATACAAGGGCCAAACCCACGTATGCCATGGAGGACTCCAGGAAAGATGGGGCTCGTTGATGCAGCAGTCGTTGTTGTTGCGATGGCGGTGAGGTTGTCACCCTCCGGGTTGACTCGGCATCTTGTCTCGAGTGTGTCTTGCACGTCATGGTGTGGCCCAAGTCGGCGGTGCACCAACCCAGCAAGACAATCAATTCCTCCGCATGATGATGATGACTGCGCCGCACCAGGAATGTGTCATGCGTGTCGCAGTAGGGGCCTAGTCAAGACCAGACTGATCCATCGAGGTGATGTGGTGACGACAAACTAGAGTAATGAGTGCCTCCCATGCGTCAGCTCCTCGACAGGGAGCGGCGAGGGCTCCGGGAACTCACGGTGATAAAAGTCATGCGGGCCTCGAAGAGCTCAACCTGTTGGGTGGCTGCCTCCTCTAGTTGGATGCAGAGCTGGCGGAGCTCATTATAGCGTTCAGCACCCTCCGGGATCTTGATGTCGCGTGTGGTTAACGTGGCGGCAATGGTGTTGCGAGTTGCCCCGCAGTGCCTGCTGAGCCTCGAGGATTTGTGCGGTGATGAGAGTTGTCAGGACAATACCGTGGTTGGCGTCCGTTCCCGCGCTGGCCATGAAGACCTCCCGGGAAGGATGGTAGCTCCCCGAGCTCTCGCCGTTGTCCGACTTGGGAGTCGAGGACAAACATGAGAGACTCAAGCATAGCAACCAAGTGAGAGCCATGTGGATGAGGAATTGAGGAGAGGATGGCGTTCCCACCGACTGGTCAAAAATCACATCTCAAAAGTGAAGTTTGTCGAATTTGTCGGCAATGAAAAATGCAGATCCCAAAATTGGAAGATCTGCCCCTCGGCGAAGGAGACGGTTGGGACCAGATCGCCCGCTGCGTCGACGACGAAGGCCAGGGAGCCAAAGTGTCCCTGGCCGAACGAAACCGCCGATGTTTTTTATGAAGGGACCCATCTGAATCTGTTCAGATGAATCTACGAGCATAGCGCCTACCTGGCGCGCCAACCATCGGTGTATTGATCCGTCAGTAAGTTATATAGGTGGCATATGAGTAGTAGATCAAGATGGGTGCACGCGGGACACAGAGGTTTACCCGGGTTCGGGCCCTGAGAGAAACGTAACACCCTACTTCTGCTACGGTGAGTTGTATAGTTCGTATACGGCTTGAGATCCAGGAGATCACAAGCTAGGGTCATGTACATTAAAAAAATCTTGAACTGAAGCCCATTTCAGTGCCTTGGTTGAATTGGTATTTCAGCCCAATTCAATTCCTTGGGCTGAATACCTACATCCAAATCTCTACCTAATAATAAAGCAAATAGTGCTTCTGGGGGTACGTCAAATAATTGCCCCTAAAGTTTACAGAAATTACAGCCCAATGCCACCGCTAAGTGAAAAAACAATTCGTTTTCTCCCCACAAGTCGTTGCTATAGGCTTTTGTTTATTACAGGCCGACCCGCTAATAAAGCAGTAGACCGCAAGTAGCCCACTGGCTTGAGCCTCGCCCCTCCACCCAATAGATGCGAGTTCGATCCCTACTTAGTGCATATTTTTCTTTCCTTTTTGTTTAAGTTTTTTTATCGGGCATATTCAAATACTTTTGAAAATATTCATATCTTTCAGTTCTTAACTTGAAATCAGACATGTTATATATGAAAATTCCTCAGAAAAATCTATAGAATTCAAATTTGTTGTTATCTTGCATGTTAATCAATTTTAAAATTAGGTTTGGGGTGTAACTTTAATTAATAACTTGTTTATATGGGGTATTTTAGAAATGACTACCATATATGAACCTACACCATTTAAACTGAGTGCATATGATAGTTTTGTTAGGAAATATGCAACTTGTATTTCGAGGAGGCCATAGGCCAGTATATATA
>CBMN010763049.1:0-18690 GCA_000582825.1 Hordeum pubiflorum
TCAAGGTATACCTTCTGGCTTCCCATGCTCACCGTGGTAGGTGGCTCGTCCGTAGCAGACTTGGTATGGCCACCACGCGGCCCATGACCCAGGATACCAGGATTCACAAACGGGGCAACGCGCCGCCACCGCACATGTCGCCGCCGACGATGAATCAATAGACTGCAACCATGAATCAACCCTAGCAATATGGCATGGAAACTGAACCCAACCACGTACCAAAATCGACTCCCCCTCATGGAGAAATCGAGCGGGCATCCCGGCGAAGGACTAGTTCACATGAGGGGAGGTTGAGGTTCCACGAGATGAGGTCACGGGTGTAGGAGACCGCCCAACGCGTGTCGCTCACCCTACTAAGAGGACACATTTTTTCGCTATGAAAAGATGTTGTGTTACCATTTATATTTTTGTGCAAATTTAGAATTAAAATGGGCCAGACCATTTATATCGACTGGGGCATGAGGTCGATCACCACCGAACCACTGGTGACTCCATATCCTTAGCAAAGCAAAGGGCCAACACGTAAAAGAGGTACGAACCGGATTGACCCATACACAAATCGACCCAAGTCTACCAAACTCCACACGGTGAGCAAACACTTGCCAAAACTGACTCAAAACATTTCAAAAAAAAAAAGACTCAAACAATGACAAGTTCATATTTCAAATAAAAAAATAGAAAAGCGTCCAAATTACTCAATTAACATCGTCAAAGCCAGCGTCCATCGCCACATTAAACCCATTCACCCCTTTCCTAAGCCCTCCCCGCTCCCCGCTCCCACCCGACCCCTCGACCATGTCCCCCAGGAAGGACGCCGGCCCCTCGCCGGCGGTGGCGCCCGCCACCGCGCCTGCCCTAACGCCTTCCCCATTCATGCCCATGTGTCAGATGCGGCGGGATGAGTGCGCAGACCTCCTCAAGCTGATCTCCGGCGTCTCGCGCTCGCTCGAGGACGTCGTGGCGGATTTCCTCGCCCGCGTCCCGCCCGAGCGCCGCCTCCGCTTCGGTTCCGCCATCAAGTTTATCCTCGAGGTAAGCTGTCGCAGCCCTCGCCCTGAACCCGCCCACCCCCTTCACCTGCATACTCCCTCCTTATACCTAGTTTAATCGCCGTTTTGCTTGGCCGGTTGGCCCCGGGCTGTGGAGTGTCAGGCGCATAGGTTTCTAGGGTTTTTTTGGGGGCAGGTCGATCGGTATCCTTGTTGATGGAGGTTGGCGCTGGGATGGGGTGGGGCGTGGGTAAACCCTGCAGCGACGGGTACGGCTTTTGTGTGAGAAAACCTGCTTGTCTATTTTGATTGGTTATTTCAAAGTTCAGTTAGATTCTAAGGCGACTATGTGGTAGTTGTTTTTGGAAATTCATGTCAGTCTGCGAAATTCTGTAGTTCTGTCTGCTCTGTCTGGGTTTTAATGGATTGAAGGATCGGGGCGAAGATTAAGACTCTGTATTCCAGTTCCCTTTTGAAAATTAAATCCCTGATTATATTAGGGCAGAGTGCAGTGGATAAACCCAATTCTTGCGACACTGTCAACACAAAGGGAAAAAAATCACAACTCTGCAATTGTGGACACGCGGCTGAACCACGAAGCTTAGGAACTGTATACATGCTCCTTTTGTTGCTTCAACCATGTAGGCATCCTGTGATCACTGAAGATGTGACGAAGGATCGAGGTATCCTGTTCTTACTCGAAGGGAGGCATAGCTCCGAAGTGAGCTACCATGCACACTTCACCTTTGACTTGAACCTTCGGTAAGTGGCGTTGCAACACAGCCTTTTGACGAACAGCGAATATGAAGGCCTCATTGTGGTCCTGACTCACTGGCCCTCGAAATGGTTAAGAAGATGTCATTGAATACCATATGCTGGCACTGAACCAAAAAGCGCTTAATTGGGCTTCTCAGGGAGCTCTGGAGAAAAAGATGGAAAATGGAAGAGTTCAAGGGAAGAATTGAGAGATGGACATTCCTGAACTCGCAGATCTGAATTCTTCTTCCCCTTTTACCGAGATCATCTGACAACAGCATGAGCAAGTAGGGAAGATATCAGATCAAATAGCGGAACCAGGGTTAATCATTAGACTTTACGTTGGCTACATGTTTTTCATTTGACACATCAAACTGCTTGACTTCCTGCCTATTTTGTATTTCTGGTTTTAGATTTTAAGTGAGATGTTAATATATTGGTGGCCTCTCACGTGAACCACCATGAGGAGTAACCAAGTTGTTCGTGTTTCCTGTGTAGTGTGTGTGCTGTGTTATTTGGCTTTTGTCACTTTACTGTACTCATTTGCCAATTTGCTTCTCCTGTTAGTGAAAAGACGTGCAAACGCTTCTTTCCATGTTCTTTAAAAAACCTGTGAAATCATTATGGTATAGGGTTTTTATGAACTTAGCAAGGTTCCACTGGCAATTACCAGTGAATAATATATTAGTATGGTTAAAAGAGGCACATTGTTATCATTTTCAGCTCATAGCAATTAGTTTTCCTTTTCATGTGCTTGTTGTTTTCTTGGTTCTGGGTGTTGGATGATTTCAGGATCACAGTAGATTCACATCTCTGATGGTTGGTTCAGGAGAAAATATTCAAGTGCACCTTTTCTCGTCACTTCTTATGTTGTTTTCAGTGTCGAAAGGACTCAAATTATCATCTTTTTCTTCTTCTCAGTTTCAGTGGGCCTGTTACTGATGTTTTTTGTTTTGCACTTTCAGTGGTGGTGCTTGAATTTTGCCTGAATTTGTTTGTCAGAATGATTGATAGTTGGTTTCCATCTCACTAGGTTTTCTTCTGAATTTCTAATTACAATAGCCCTGCTGAAAAGGCTGACTGATTATTAGGATTTTAGGTCAGCTTTCTTATGGATGGCACTGAATGAAGGATTAAACTTGTAGGAGTACTATTTACTAATTATCTGTCATGATACAGAAGTACATTCATCTTATTAACTACTCCCTCCGTCCCATAATATAAGATCGTTTTTCAAACTATGTTAGCTTGAAAAACAATCTTATATTGTGGGACGGAGGGAGTAGTAATTAAGAAGCATATCTGAATCATTGCTTTTTGTATTATTCTCTTTGGTAGAATTAGTAGGGTTTAGGTTGTCTTACCTAAGTCGGAATGACCAAATGGCTGATAACTATGTGGATTTGCTTCCCTTTTTTCCATCATTTTTGCTTGGAATTATAGCTTCAATTTGATGTGTTATACTTGACTAGGATTAGCAGTCCCTTTGTATAAGTTGATAGTGAAATGTAGTGCTTGACTGCTTGAATTCACTTATATAAACTTAGCAAATCGTGTTCTTGAAAGGTTTCTAGGACCTTTGTGGCACCTAAATGACAACGACTTCTTTACATGAAAGTATTGCAATTGTGTCTGGAAAATGGTATGTATGCAGATGTGAGAGGTTTCCAAACAAGTGCATTTCATATCTAGGTGTCTATTCCTAGAAGCATTTCATAAAATATTGCACTCAAAGACCTTCTGTTAATCTATCAACCAAGATACTAACAATATTTCATTTGCTATTCTCCTCTTTCTGGAATTTGTTCTATTAGTAAAGGGAAAATGAAAATCAGGATTTTATTTATGCCATTTTGTTCCTTTTTCAGGACAAGGTGATGTTTCAACCAGCTGAGCGTTTAATTGCATTTGCAATTCTTCATCAAGGATATTCCTCACAGCTGACAAATCCGTTTGTTCCACTCTTAATAAATGTAAGTTGTAAACTTTCTGTCTACACATCGTGCTTTCCATTGAGGAATAAGGCCATACATCTGCATTAACGTGTGCATGAAGTTCGAATTGGTGTTGTTTATCCTTTTCTTTTTTGATTGAGACAAAGTTGACGGAAAGCGATTTCTATGTGCACTGTTTTGATTATTGTGAAATTATCATGAATAGCCCCACTTTGTTCCACTTCACAGTCGACCTAACTCAGATTTCTTTCGAACTATTTTAATGGGTTTGTGCTAGTAGTTGCACTGATGATGCACTGATGTTGCATTCATCATTAATCATGTCACTGCAATGTTGAATAGTCATTTAATCATTATACAAACGAATTAAAATTAAACTTCAGAACATGCTGCAAAAATTCACCAAGAACAAGTACCATGCTGGACTTAATTGGAACCCTAAAAGAAGCATCTTAAGATTTAAATTAGGGCCTAACTAGACTATGATCTGTGTTTTTTATTCTGAACTATTATTTCGCCTTGCTTATGTGCTTGTCATTCTCTTAGTATCAGTAGAGTTGGAACATGAAAATTGCTGTTTAGTATGTTGATTAGTTACTATCTACCACAAATTCATCATCAATCATGGTAGATTATTACTGTTAGAGTTACCCACTATTTCTCCTATTTGAAGTCCGAAGGAGGTTTTATGTACGAAAGTACATGGCCCCAACATGGCAAAGAGATCAGCTCCCAGTTGTAGGATATAAGATCCCCATTCCCTTGTTTAGGCAGTTTATCATTTAAATTAGCAAGATACGATCTAGCTGGCCCTTAAGCCAATAAGTGATAAGATGTATGATTTGTTACTTAGATTGGAATCTTAGGCCTCTATATAAAGAGGACCTTCTGTGGAGAGTTAATCAAGCAAGAAAATAGAAGAATACTTCTTCAATCTTGACCCTGGGGCAAGGTTCCCTTTCCCGCCTCTCCTGGAAATCTTAGTTCAGAAAAGAAGTCATCATCAATCATGATATTATAGATTTATAGCATAACAGTTAGAGCTACCCAGTACTCACTATTTCTCTAATTTGAAGTCTCCAGTATAGTCCTATACTCTTTTAGTCAACTCTACAATCCAGTTATGTCAGAACAGCATTGATCCTTCCTAGAGTTCCGATTCTGACCATCTAATTTTGCTTTTACAGATTGCCTGTGACGAGATTTCTGAGAGACCAGAACGTGTTTTTCTCCAGCTTTTGCTAACTTCAGCTAATGGGGACAACAATAAGGAGGTATTCTCATGATGTATGTTTTCTAGTTTAATTACAGGATTAATGGTCAAATTTCACATGCCTCGATGCTGCATGATTGCTGAGATATGGGGAAGAAATACTGGAATAGTGCAGAGGAACTTGACAATATGCATGTACTTTTCCCATGTATAATATGTTGACAACTTGACATCAGTGTACACATGTACAAATTCACTTATAAAAGTATTGGGAGGTAGCTAGTATGAGATAAAAAATATTGATATCCCAATTAGGAGGTGCCAAGTTAGTAGCCTAGTTCAGCTATAAAAAAGTCAATAGCCTAGTTGTTTGCTAAATGGAATTAATATGTGTTGCCAGAAATTAGATTTTATCAGACTACTGTGCTTTGTCTGGCCTTTATAAAATGTGCTGCCAGTGTCACAAGTGCAATTTTCTAGTACTGGAGATGCCAGATACCTGCTGAACGGTAATTTGGTGACTATCAGAACTCAGAAGTGTAGTGTAGATAGAAACATTTTGTGCTATCATGGACTGATAGTCATTTTGTTCGGATTGTAGATTTTTTTTACCTTGCTGGGATCCAAATGGTGGCCCACCATTACCAAGCTTATAATAATTTTTGTTATCCTATGTTCAGATCTTGAAACAGTCTGCAGAAGATTACTTGAAGGAGCCTTCTTATGCATCTCAGGTAGATGATTGTGCTGTCATATAGTTATTCTGAAACTGAGTGAACACAGTTGATAGGAAAAATACACCCAGTATGCATGTAGAATTTTTTGTTCAGAAGAGAATTCTCTTTTATAGGTGTTGCTGCCAAGAGACCAGCTTGAAAGGCAATACTCCTGCAATGATGTACAGCTACAGACATACAGTAGTTGCGCAGCTGCTACGGTTAGAAGTGCTATTCCTGACCCAGATGTTTCCCAAAGCTGTGGTGATTCATCAGGGTATGTAGACTCAACTACTCTCTGCGTGCAATGATTGTTGAAGGGCATTCATAGAGATAGTTCATTATCCCCTTTCTATTTATCTGATTATGAATTAAAGTTGTTATCTGATTATGAATTAAAGTTTTCCCCTCATTATGTCTAGAATATCACCGACCAAGCTAAATAGAGATAATGTGGTGACGAATTTACTTCAACTAACACCACTCAGAGGATTGTCTCCTCCATGGATTAGACCCTCTCCCCCCAGACTTGAAATACTTGAAGGGGAGGTAAGATTGTTGGTTAAGAGATGTAAATTGTTTATTTATATCACCTCTATTTCTAAACATAGACTTAATTCTCGATGAAATTACAGTTGCAGTGGTTGAACCTGGACAACAACCATGAGCTACTATGGGATAGTAGCATGTGTGCTGACACTAGCCGAGGGGCTTCGATCCGTGATTTGGTCGGAAGAGCCTGTAAAGGACCACTTGCACCTGCCCAACAAGAGGTTCTCTTCTACCCCTATTTTCAAATGTATATGTTTTTTAGCGATGGTCTAGGTTGTGCATACACGTGGTATATTTATGGGTATGCTTTTACTGCTGGACGACAGTTCCAAAATGTGCGAGCATGTTTTTATGTTAAAGTACTAAAGTGTATATTAGAGATGACTTGCTCTTGAGTAGTTCCCTGCCATTTCCTTGCTGTGATATTTGCATTTCTTCTGGTAACACTACCGGTTCTTTCCAATAATGATCCGAAAGAGGTTCAGTGGGATCATGAATTTGCAGAGAGGAGGTTGCAACGGAATCTCCTCCTTCCACGCTTTCACTTGTACTTGCAGCTGCCGTTATCCTCTAGCAGGATCCAAGCATAGTCTAAATCAGGAACCATATTAATTCGTGACACTGGTATCACATTTCACAACAATATCACTCTGTAACTCTGGTCCCAGCAATATGGGCAAATCAGGAAAAAGTCGCAATGGACTTCGGGTGCTACTGTGGATTACCCTTCCCTGCTCCTTGGGTTCTTGCACTCCTAACGTTGGGCTGTGTTTGAAACATTTCCTTAACATCCTTCCATTTTGCTAAATATTGTAGTCAAAATGATCCCTGAGCTATTCTGTTTTGGTTCAGTAGAGCCCTTATTTCGTTACTCTTGTTAATGACATTGTTATGTGGCAATTAAGTCTTGCACAAGATGTCTCCCACCAATCGAACACGAACCCACTTGAGTTGGACATTGCAATTTCGTATTTTTTATGCAAATGATCCATAGATTCTCACTTGGAGAGGCACCTTGTGAGCAGAGCCAATGCCCAAAAGTGGATAAGGCCCACAAATATCCAGGGACCTATGCTCTATACACACTCCCTTCTCCCTCCTGCCTCTTCTTTCTTAAATGAAGCCACTGCCTACTGTTATGCTGTCCCTAACAAGAATGGACAAAGTTGCCAAGGGCATGCTAGGCAAGCACCATTTTGGGGTAGTGTGAAGCGGAAATACACCCTGCAAGTGTGGTTCTGAGGCGGCTATTGAGCAGATTCATGTAGTGAGCTGAGAAAGTAGTCGGTGAGACAAGATGACTGGCGATAATAGTGACATCTTTGCCGTAAAAAATACGTAGATGATTGTCGAGCCTTAATCTGTATGTCTGAGTTTGCAATTTTACAATAATAGATGAACCCTTTGAAATTGTTCTGAGTAAAGGGTGGCTGATATACAATAGGCAAAACAGAGAGTAAATTTCAGCAAGTCTAGAAAATTGTTCTTGATCCCATGAGATTTAGAGTCACAGTAACATAAACCACTGACTCAAGGGATTATGCTGTTACAACTCTAAACCTCAAGGGACCAAAGTATATATTTTCTTATGATTTCTGTGCATTTCAGTTGTATTTTCTACATATGTAAATTTATTGATAGTTCAGGGTCTGTTTTATTTGAAATAATTTGGAACTACTAGAGGTCAACCAAGTCATAACTGACACAAATGAAAAAAGGGGTCTAAAACAGAACAGCTATGAAAGAAGTTTGAAGAAATTTAGAAAGGAATGGGATATAATTTGGAAAAGAATGGGATATAATGATACTAAAAAAGGACCCCATTCTGACCATTCAACCTTTCATGAGAGCGATGCAATTATGTGCAGAAGTTACACTAAAAGTCTAAAATGCTACATGTTCACACCCGATATTTCAAGCAGCAACTTGTACAATAGTAGCAACAATCAGCAATGTTTTCTTATAGTGGATATCACTAGTACTGATATTTGTTAGAACATGCTCGGCTTTATTAGAAAAGTTGAAGGTAATCACACTCTAAATTGATAGCGTTTATAATGATTATGCATCTGTGTTAGTGTTGGTCTGTTGGCCACTTCAACGTGGTTGTGTTGCAAATGTGATCATCATTTTATAGGGTCCTACTATTACATCTTCGTTGCTTATCTTGCATGTTGTTCAATATACGGAATATCCTACTCCTTAAAGCTTTATTTTTCTTGTCTAATGCTAATATTTAGAATATATGTCATACCAGAAATGTATAGTCCCACCTGTTACGGATAAGCTCTTCGGCAAGACCTACAGCAGGCGCAAGTGGAGAGGTGGTAAAAAGGCGGGAGAACCATAGGGTTGTGGCTAGCAACGAAATTGAAAAATCAGAATTGTTGTCACCAGAAATATTTAGTAATTTGATACCAAGTTTTAATACTCGTCTACTCGATTACATTAGCATAATGGTAGGACTCCCCTACTAAGGAGACTTGTATGTTGTCAACAATTAAAAGTTTACCAACACACACAGAATTAAAATTTTACCAAATTGATATCTTTCTCTCCATTAGTTGACTGATATGACCAATTAGCTGAAAAAGGACCATCCTTGGTTGAGGTCTGTTATGGCTTATGGTGAGTGGATTGGAGGTGAAGAACATGATCAGCAAGCTCAACTCATGCCGATGCCGATGAATGCATGCAACGAGACCATGATGTCGTTAGTATTGGGTTCATGTTGATCTTCCTCACCATCAAGCTCCAGCTAAGATACCCTGACCATACACCAGTGGTTTATGTCAGAACAATTTGAGGCGATGCTCCACCAACTTCACAAGTCAACTGTTTGAAGAGCCACGTGGGTGCCATGATTCCGTGTATGCCAGGCTAGCATCATGACTGTCAATGTGGCCATTCATGTTGGTGAGTGCACAGTGACATGATCAAGCTTGGTGGTTGTTCCCGAAAACACGGAACCCTCGTTGCTTGGCCTGATGGGAGGGGCAACAATTAGCTGACACCAAATTGTTATGGGCTTATGGCTGATGTGTAAAGCAATTCGAGGATGAACAAGATAATAGGTTTTCCATGAGATTGCTAGAAACATTACTTGCCCTCCTATACACATCGGGAACTGTTTCGTGCCCTGACAGGGCTCCGAGGCAAATGCGAGGGAGGCTTCTTTGGTATTTCTTGCTTAACATTCATTGATGATGGCATCCCTTTATATAGAAGGGTTTCAACTAAAGACAAAATGCATCTTACTCATTTTTTTTTCTAACACACACACACACACATATCTTATTTCCTAACCTGTCTCTAATTCTTAAAACTTATAGAATGCGAATTCGTGCTTGCCAGTTTCAGTGCATATATAGCGTTGCTACTGTAGTGCAAGCGCCCCTTATGTTGGGAAGCCCACCCCCGTAAATGTGTCCATAAGTTTGAATGTCTCTCCACTCGTGCTGCATGGGCAACTTGTAGAGTTTACTTTTGATCTCAATGCACCCAAACATTATCCCGGCTTATACCTCGGTGGTTCGGCCTAGCACTACCCTGAACTCCAAAAGGATGGGATTAATGACTGCACATAAGAGCTAACCATGGAAGTTAATGAGTGGCTTTGTGACCTCAATGGCGCCATGTCTCTTTAGTACAGTGGACCCTCGGATCAACTACCATCAATTTCAGATGTATGCAGAAGAAGTGCACAAGATGACTGTCCGTACCCTTGTGTATACTCTGAATGCTTTGTCATGCCAAGGGGCCGAGAACAGGGTGTCACCCTGTTGGCTAGGCATGCAAGGAGCATACTAGCCCACCAGCGTTCTAGCCCTGAGTGGCGCTGGTGCTTAGAGATTTTCTTCTATAAAAATATACCCCCAAGGGCCATGTCTCGTTTTTTTTATGCCAATGGGCCAGCAACTATTGGTCTATGGCCAGCATTCAAGTCACAAAGATTATCTACTTTTGTATGTCCGTTATATCTAACGCTTTCTAAACTTGGAAGGATTATACAGTTTTCTAAGTTGGAAATATTTGACTGCTTTCTTAAGTTGGATCGGTTATATATATTTGAAGTACCAGGTTCACTTCGATCATCAAATGCTTCATTATATTGGGAAAATAATGTTAACTATGAATTGCTTAACTTTAGGTTTACAACCACGTAGAACGTTGTTTACTCAATCTTGCATCGGAAGATCCAAACACAATAGCTACTGTGATGACATCACAATTTTGCAGTCAATTATGAAAATGGCTTATTTCAGTTCGGTCCTCCTGTTTTGTTCTCCTAAAATAAGGAAAACGGAAGGAAAAAGCGACTTCATTGCAAAAAGGAATAAATGGAAACTGCTAAACAGGAAAGTCAGTGGTATAACCACGAAATGAATGTGTCGTATCTATGGAAACATGAAATGCAAAAACGGTTATAACCGACTAGCATCTACATTTACATGCATAGGTTGCACCAGCCAAATAAGTGTTTACCTTTTTTATAGAATGAAGAAATGTTTTGCCTAGGCATGCATGACTACATGTGTCAATGGTTGCTTTATAGTGACCACAACCCCTACTCTGCTAATATACTGGCTACTTCGATCATTTTACATGCCTAATGGATTCATATCTTGTTGCAGCAAGTTGTTTTAGATCTAGCCAGGGACTGGAAGCTAGTTTATCATTGCGGAATGACACCAGAGAAGCTTCCCGTATGTACTCTTGACATCATGTTGAAACCTTTCCATGCTTCATGTTAAGGGTTACTAATGTCCTTGTTTCAGGACCTTGTTGAACATAATCCACTAATTGCTGTTGATGTTCTTTCAAAGCTGATCAATTGTCCTGACATGGATTCGTATGTATAAAAGATGTTTCATTTTGTCAATTCTGTATTTTTCAATTTAAGTGTTTATCTGATCATAACATTTTACACACATGCTTTATATTTGACAGTTATTTCAATGTTCTTGTGCACATGGAAATGAGCCTGCATTCAATGGAAGTTGTAAACAGGCTTACTACAGCAGTAGATCTACCGCCAGGATTCATTCATGACTACATCTCAAATTGTATTCGGTCATGCCAAAATATCAAGGTTTGTTCTTACTTTTGTACGTCATTTTTCTTCCAGGAAGGTCAGAGGTGATCATCTTGGATTGTTATAGTAAATATGATTCATACCAATAGTTGGTTGATGCAAGTTTACGATAAAAATGTAAATAGTTTCAGTCATCGTACCCAAAAGTGACAATGGTGGTTTGGCCATTTTATTCCTCAGCTTGTAAATGCTTGTTGGTTGATCCCTAGGTGGTAATTCTCTTACGGTCGACAGATAATTTCTTCATTATGTTTATCTGCATAGAGTCATTTGTGTTTTATATTATATTTGTGTAACATTTCTATGCATTTATAACATGTTATGGCTGTAAGCTTATTCTTAACTCGATATTCATAAGATTTTCATTCTTGCAATGTTCTATTATTTCATTTTCTGCAATGCACGTTACTGTCTTTATTATGTTGAACACTGACAAGAAATTATTTGATAACATTGCTTGCAGGATAAGTACATGCAAAACAGACTTGTGAGACTGGTTTGTGTTTTTCTACAGAGTCTCATTCGGAACAAGATAATAAATGGTGAGTGTGTCAATGTGCAATTGACGGATTTCTCTTCTGAACCTTTTTTTACACTTATGAGTTGATCTGTTCTGTTTGTATGAGTCTACATGTCATGATCCATGAATTTTTCTGGTATAGAAGCTTTTGCATCTTGCTTGTTCTTAGCAAGCTACTTTTGTTTGATCTATCTGTAGCCATGAAATTTGTATATGATATGCTGTGATAAATGCTTAGCTGATAAAGCATATAGCACTGTAAACATCAATCCCAGATTTTTAAGATAGTGTGCATGCCATTGTAGGTTTAAATAAATACATGTAAAAATCAGCTCTATTTTGATTAATTAAACAATTGCACGTTGCAATGAACTCGACTAATTGCCTTAGTTCAACAGGATTTCTATTCTGTGAATATAACTTATATAGGGAGTGTTTTGTTGTAGTTACCAGTTACCTCTTGCCAGAAATGTAAAACGGTGGTGTTTCCCTGAGAAGTTTAATAATTTAACAGGGTTTGCACATTATATGCTGGAATTTAAATCTGTGGTGATTGCATGCCCAAGAAACTCACTTAGCTGTTGGAAACTATGTCGGTACAATTATAGAAGCAGGTTTCAGGAACTCATTTCCCAAAAGGCTGCTGCCAGTGTCTTCCCTCCATTTTCCCTTTTAATTTGGGCCTTTTCAAGGTTGATGTTTTAATCATGTCTAAGAAAGTTTATTGAACTGGTATTCTAAGAAAGTTTATTGAACTGGTATCATTTAGTCCTTGAGAGCATCTACAACCGGAACGTGCAAATCTGCCTCCCCCCCCACTATATGTCCGCAGAGCCGGCCACCCCTCATTTGTCCGCGTCTGCAGCCGTCCCCCTCAATATCCAAATCCTCAAATCCATACACAAGCATGCAACGTTGATTAACACACGTGCTTTCATAGTTCATACAGGACATAGCATAGGGAAGTTCATCATACATGCCATTGGACTACCAAAATTTGGCATGTTCTTACTAATTCATAGGACTAGACAGGAAGTTCAACCACGGCCGTCGCTGCCCTTGACCTAGCCCTTGTCCTTGTCCTCGACTCCCCGTGGTTGCGGAAGTAGCGGTCGAAGAAGCAATAGGGGTCGAGGCAGATCTGCTTGGCGTCGGAGCTGGATATGTCGGACACGGCACTGATCATGTTCAGATCCTCCTCTTTGGAGGGAAGGCCGGCGAGGGTACGAACGGCCCATGCTTGATCATTCTTAGGCCGCCGCTGCGCGGCAAGCCTTCGCCCTTTCACATCGGGCATGCCACCGCAGTGGCAGCATCCGGCTCATCCATGGCCTTAGGCATTGCTGCCACTAAACCTCAGACTCTGAGGCCGACGTCGCGGGACATGGAAGTGCGGGGGATATGCTGAGCCGGGCGCCGGAACCTTCTGCCAGGACCCGCCTAGCCGCACTCACCGTCTGCGGTGACGGAGCGGGCACTTGGCACGAGCTTCCGCTGGATCCCAATCGGAGTGGCGGTGAAGACGCCCGGCTGGTGGATCCGCAGCGGGGCGTCCTCCATGCTGGAGATCCTCTAGGGAACGGCAGACCGTGACCAGGAGGGTTCTCTCCTCGTCCAAGCAGGCCGACGTCGCGGGACATGGAAGTGCGGGGGATATGCTGAGCCGGGGCGCCGGAACCTTCTGCCAGGGACCGGCTTAGCCGCACTCACGTGGCACGAGCTTCTGCTGGATCCCAATCGGAGTGGCGGTGAAGACGAGCTCCGGTATCCTCAAGGGAACGGCGGACCGCGACCAGGAGGGTTCTCTCCTCATCCAAGCAGGTGGCGAGCTCCAAGTTGATGGATCTGGACCGTCCAGACTTACATCTGCTGCTAGTCATGCCGGAGATGGCCGGAGATGACCGGGGAGGGTGGGGAGGGGAGGGGCAGAGCAGACTGGATGTAGAGTGGAGACAAATGGGTAGGGTTTGGTTTGGGGTGGGGATAGGGACGGGATTCTGTGGGGTCAAGATGGGCCAATCCGACGTGGCGGACATGCCCGGGTGTGTCTAGGTCACCCCACATATGGACTGGGTTTGGGGTGTCTGGTTGGGTGGCATTTCGGTCTGGGCGTTTAGGGCGGAAGTGGGTGTCCGGTTGTAGATGCTCTGAATTGGGCTTCACGCAATGTTCTAGACTGTCCTGTCCATCTTTTTAAAGAAAAAACCCACTGGTTCTTGAATCCTGCATATTTTCTAATTTCACACCAGTTGCATAAAATGTTATGTTAATTGGGAGATTGGTGATTTGAATCATAGAAGGTCATCCATGTTATACTTATTTTCTTCGTTGATCAAAATGGTTATACTGTGAAGTATTTGTTTTGTGCAGTTGAAGATCTATTCATTGAGGTACAAGCCTTCTGCATCGCGTTTTCTCGAATAAGAGAAGCAGCTGGTTTGTTCAGGCTTCTCAAATCTCTAGAGTGAAGAAGGTTGTATGAGTTACCGGAGTTCAGCTCTATAAACAAAATTTTCATGCTGTACATTCATAGCCTTATATTTTCATGTCGATCTGCCAATTCAGCGTTGTATTTCATAGATCATAGCTCTTGTTGATGTATTTATTGTCATTAAGCTGTTCCCTTCACCTGAAGAAAAGTCAAAAGATATCAGAACTATTACCCAGGCTCCGATAGTTCGGCTGAATCATTTTGGTGTGGACTTAAACCACATGTTCTTTAGGTGAGACAAATTAGCAATTACCTTTAGCCTGTTGAAAGATAGCTGAACAATGGGCGCCTGTTTCTCGGTTCAGGCTCCCGAGTACAACTAATTTCAGAGATTTCATCAATTGAATTCAGATGTAAAGACTAGCTGTATTCATTTGTACGATGCTTTGTTGGGTAACTTGGGTATCTCTTTGTTGTTCTGCTTTAGTGGCCTTACTCTGAAAAGGTTGGGTATGCGGAGTTGCTGACTGAAATGTGAGTCTACAGAAACAAACAAGGTTAAAGTCTTGCAAAGTTACATTGCGTGGAAGCCCTTGTTAGTGGAGTTTTTGTGTGGCAACTGGTCATTTCCTGCTGCATATATGGCTAAACTTTGTGTATAGAAGGTCCTCTGATGATGTTGTGTGCAAGATGGGAATAGCTGGAACAAAATGAGATCAAGGAGCGTTAGGAGCTTCGGATGATGGTCAAGCATATATTGAACAAATAAACTGAATAATGGACTGGAGACGGTCATGTTTGGGGTGTCTGCAAGTTATGGTGTGGCGTGGTCGTTTCGATCTCTCACCGTTGCTTGACCTTGGATTGTGGATCTCGAATTTTTTTGTTTTACAAAACGGTTATAAAGTCGCATTCTTTTGTTCCTGTTTGGCAAAACGGCATGTATTCCGAAAGGAGGGTCGATGCACCATACTCGTCATCATCATTTTACCAGTCGCCATGGTTATCCGGCACACTTTGCCCGTTGACCATCTAAAGACCTACGCGGGTTCCGGCGACAGGAACACGTCTAAGAGAAGGAACACGCAGACGGTGGTGATTTGCATCCGCATCCGCAGTTACCTCCGTTGAGCTCGCTCGCTCCGGTCACATGGGAGGCAGAGGGTCAAGCACCGGAGCATGCCTGTCGTCCATTACGCCAACACGCCCTTGTGCGGCTGTGCCGTTCGCCCGTCATGTGGGCGGCAAGCAGGCAGCGCCCATTCCGCGCTGCTCCAATTCCCCTCGCCCCTCCCATCCCCGTGATACTGTGCACTGCACAGGGACAGATTCCTGGAGTAAAACACACCGCGACGAGGACAGTGACGAGTAAACATTGCTATTTTCTCCATCATTTGGGGTAACACATTGCTGCTGCACTAAAAAGCTCCTTTTTTAATATATCGTAATGCTCGCGCCTTCATTTTAAGTTAGGATTCTCTCCAACATCGTCACACATGACACATGGCCAAGTTGCCATAACTAACCTTCAGAACGCAGTGTGACTGGTTTGCATGTTTTTCGGCATCAAATACAACCTGTCTATCTTTCTTCTTCTTTTCCCAAAAACTAAATTCAGCAGAGCAAAAGGCCAAAGCGTATCGCATAGCCGCCCACTGATGGAAGCTTATCGCATCGCCCCCGCATTGTGGGCATGCTTAGCGAGCCTAACTGTATTTATTCGAGATCCAGTTCAATGCATCGCGTGCAAGTTGATACTAGTATAAGATTGAGCTGCTTTCAGCCAGTCCCAGGAGAAAAGCCACAATTAAGGACGATCGTTATCACTTCATTCACAACTTTATTACCAATTATCGACGTCCTCTATTATCTAGCACTAGCATGCTGCTGAGTGTGCAGCTGGGTTGATGGTTATCCCTCCCTGCTAGCTGCAAGTGGCCACCTTTGGAGTTGGCTGAAGATAACAATGCCGTCGCACAATTTCTAAATCTCTCCCCTTTCCCTCCCGAAGAGAACATACGTCGATAATGCGCCATTTTGACAAGTTGACTACCGATCGCACACCGTGTTATTTTGGCCACAAGCAACAAGAAAAGGTTAACGGAATGGGATTAATTAATTATTTAATTCGTCCAGAACTTTGGCAACGAACTCTGTGTTCGATAGTGACCAACAGCGACGCTCAGTCGAGGGCGACGCTTTGTGTTGCTTCCGAAAGGCGATGCAACACCAACCGCTCGTACGCACAGCCTGGCTTAGTAATAAGTTTATTCAATCACAGATCGTTACCCTGCGTACGGTGCAGCATCGATCAATTAGATCTTAACGTTCGTCCTGTAGTGCTTATTGAAGCCCCGAAATCCCCAGTGCCTACCACATGGCCAAAATGCAGCTGAGATTAGTTCCTACTCTTCCCATTCTACGACGTGAACGTAAGCATAACTCAGATGGTTAGGTTATTTCTGGAAGAAAAACTCAAATAGTTAGGTTTTCGTCCAACAAAACAAATACTCCCTCTGTCCCATAACACAACTTGAAAAAAGTTTTTATATTATGAAAAGGAGAAAATATGTCCTAAATTAAATTCTAGACTTGACACATATACTCGCATTTTCGTTGTTCGTCGAACATTGATCAGGGGCGTCCATGGTGCATCCTGCAAGCAAACCTTTGCCTCCCTTCCTCCTTTTCTCGCAGCGATCGGTAACCACGCACGAGGCAGCCGGTCGTACGCCACGAGTGTACGCGCCGGCCATGCTCCGTGCAGGCATGTGCCCAGCACAAATCGCTGGTGGATTTGGTCGATCCGCTCCCCTAAAACGTTTCCTCTCACCGAGCGTCGGCACGCGATGGTGCGGTTGGATGCTCTCCGTTCTACTCCCCGGCTGGTGGAGTAGCTTGTAGTTTTGTTCCCCGGTGGTCGGCTGCTGCCGCTACAACTGCTGCAGCCTGTTGGTGGGTAATCAGATTCAGTTAAACGTGGCCAAGACATTTTTGGCTCGTTAGATTCGGTAGATTCGTCGGGTGATCTCCCAATTCGAGTCAGTTCTTCAGTCTAACTTGGATTGAAACTCAGTGACTGCAGGATCCGTAGCACGTGGTGTGTGCTCCCAATGCTGCAGGTGCTTTTACTCCCTGGGTAACACTACGAATACGCTACCAATGCAAACCATCGGCACATGGATCATAACATCACAAAGGAACCCCCAATGAGAACCCCATGACCAAGATATCAGACACCACCAAATCCACGGTGACAACCAAAGCCATGACGACTGGCCAAGAGACCGAAGGCCATCCATTAAGAATCCGTGGAACTTTTTGTTGCGTGTATGGTGCGAGGAGTATGCACTTTTGAGTGAGACCTGGCATTCCCACACCTAATTTCGATCGGTGTTGAGTTCTAAACCAGAAATAAAAAAATTCTGCATAACAGGTTTGAAGTATAACCACGAGTCTACACAGCAGGAAAATTACTAAGGGGGCAACAATACAAGATCAATACTTAATTTCTAAGTAATTCAAGAAACATACTAAAACTAGCATCGTAATGAATAATTAGCATAAAAAATTGGACCAGGACAGGCATTGTCACCAGACATTTGGCCACATGATTTAAAATTGTTATACATATACTCCTTCTGTTCCAAAATAATGAGTTCTTGGTTTGTCCTAAGTCAAATTTAAATTTGACCACATGTACAGGAAAAATTGCTAATGTCTACAATGTCAAATATATTATACATAGTATGAAAATATATTTTATGGTGAAATCAATAAGACTGATATGTGTTGTAAATGCTTGAAATTAAAATTAAAGAGATTTGACTTAGGACAAACCTAGAACTTCAAGTGTTTTGGAACAGAGGGGGTATTTTGTTATTATACTTTCAACTACTACCTCCGTAACTAAATATAAGATGTTTTTGTAATTCAAACTGAACTGCAAAAATAATAATTCACGTATATTATAGTCTTATAGATTTTTTTCGAAAAGGGTGTTGCATTATCTAATAGATGCACACAGCCAAACAAGGTCCTCACACACAAAGGAATAATAAAAAAGGCGGCATACAAAGAGACATCTAGAGTCCGTATAACGCCTAAAGTGGAGGCGGGTCAATCCTAAGATCATGCTGCCACCCATGTTGGGTAAAAATATCTCTCACCGTAACCCCCAATCGTGTACACACCTCCGTAAACAGGTCTCGATTCTCCACACACTGTAGAAAGGACCATAAACGAAGAGTCTCGACACATCTGTTGATAACCTGCATCAGAGAAGTACTTTTATCATTAAAAACATTACCATTTCTACATAGCCAAAGCGACCAAATAACGACAAACGCCTCCACCCTGAGAAGAGTTCTAAACTTTTGATCAATCCCATGTAACCAGTTGCCAAATACATTAGCAACGCTACAAGGAGGATACAAGCCAGAAGCTATTTGGATGACTGACCA
>CBMN010763053.1:0-12175 GCA_000582825.1 Hordeum pubiflorum
GGCGGGAGGCCGGCGTTGTCCTGAGGGCGCGCCTCGCGAGGCTGTTCATGCCAGGCATCCTCACGAGGCTGCTCACGACATCCCTGCCACCGCGGCCACCTCTGCGGCCGATGCCACGGTCGTTGCGGTTCGGGCGTCGGCCAACGCGTTCGTCGCAGAGGGCCTTGAGCTCCTGCTAGTCTTCGGTGTTGTGGGTGTGCACATTGTGGTAGATGCAGAGAGGGCATCAGTCCTTCTCTTGCAAGTCGTGGTCGCGGCCGCGCTTCTCCTCAGGCTCTTCCACGAGCACGGCAGGGCCCTTGCGCTTGACCTCCTTGCCTTTTGCCTCGCTGTCATCGGGCGCGGCGTCTGGGTCGTCGTGGATGAACAGGCGGCCCTCTTCGGCCTTGGCGCATTTGCCGGTGATGTTGAACAGCTCCAGGGCCGAGCTGAGGTTGTCATTGATGGCGAGCTTCTCGCATATCCGGACTTCCTTGACTCCATTGGTTAATGCCATGATGATGGCGTAGTCCGAGGCACACGAGATCTTGTTGTGCACTCACCTGAAGCGTTGGACGTATTTGCACAAGGTCTCCCCAGGGTGCTGCCTCACGCGCCGCAGGTCGTTAACGGAGAGAGGGCAGTCATGCGTGCCCCTGAAGTTGGCGAGGAAATTCTCGCAGAGCTCGCTCCACGAAGAGATCGACACCTCGGGCAGGTTCATGATCCAGGAGCAAGCACCATCCTTGAGGGCCATGGGGAACCAGTTCGCCCTGACCTTGTCATCGCCGTTCGCTGCCTCGATGCTTAGCGCGTAAAGTTGGATGAACTCCGTGAGGTCTGGGATGCCGTCGTAGCGCGAGGGCATCTCAAGCTTGAACTTGACAGGCCAAACCACCCGGCGCAACTCGCGAGTAAAGGCCCGGCAGCCCACGCTGCTCGAGGGGACTCCGCGTGCGAGGGCAGACCAGTTCTGGCGCCCGGCCACCACCACATCCTAGATGATCCGGTCCTCATGCTGGCGCTGCTGCTCAAGAATCACGCATGCATTGGGCAGCGCACGACGGACGATCTGTCAACTGGTTTCATCCTAGGCCTGCGGTGGTGCTCCGAGGGGCTGGTCGCGTGGGTGCGCGTTGCGCCGAGGATCGACCAGGTCGTTGTGCAGGGGAGGTGGTGGAGGGGCTCCGTGTACCACGTCCCCAGTGTGAGACGGTGGAGGACGAAGCGAGCGAGAGGGTGTCGGGGCTTCTCCGGCGGCGGTGACGAGCTCGGTGATGTGGCCTAGCCGGGCATCATAGACGGCGTCCACCGGGGGATAGCGCAGAAATTCACGTGCCATGAGCAACACGGCCTGCGTGTTCACCTTCCCAAGGCTGGCGTGGAAGGAGGAAGCCGTGGCGGTGCGGCCTCCCTGCTTTAGGGAGGGGTGCATGGAGGGGTCCTGCTACTCGCGGGCCGTGGGGTCAGTAGCTGCGGCGGCTTCGGCGACGACGGAGTGGCGGCAACCGTCACGGCCGGCGGGCGTGGTCTGAACAATGTGGGCCGCTCGGTGCTCGGTACACGCATGACGAGCGTCAGCCATACGGTTGGCGGAGTCGGGGACGAAGCAGAGCTGGAGAACAACGGCGCACCCCTACCTGGCACGGCAAATGTTGGAATCGAGGCTCCGGGGACCCAAACAGTTTTGAACTCTGGGGTGCGCTGGCTCTCCTTCCCTAATCTCCCTTGCAACCTCACGGCGACACTCCGGCGAGCTCGAGCTAAAGAAGAAGAACAGGGGACACGGTGGTTTACCCAGGTTCAGGCCNCCTTGCGGTGTAAAACCCTACTCCCACTTGTCTCAATTACTTGGGTATACGAATATAAGGGTGTGTTCTCGCTAACTCTTATCCTCCTCTATGGTTACTACCTTGCCCCTTCTTATACTGGCCCTGGTCCTCTTCCCCCGAAAACACAAGGCGGGAAAGGTTGCCACAACCGCTAGTTTGAAGGGAGACTGGGCTGCAGCTTATCCTGACAAAAGCAGTCTTCGCCTGCAAAAGCCTCCCGCCATGACGTGTTGGTGCACTCAGGGATGACCTTCGTCCTAGCGAGCCCCCGTCCTTGGTCTTCTTTCACCAAACTGGAAACCTTTGGGGATCACTTATCACAAAAGAGGAAAGCTCCCTTATCCACGCCTGCTGGTGCGGACCCTGGCACTGCTTGGCGCGACGTGCATCGCCCACGTGAAGGTGCAAGACCGGGCGACCCGCTGGGCCATCTTTGATCATTCCGCCCTACGAAGGCCTCGGGACATCTGTAGGAGGGAGCCTCGGGAGGGGGCCTCTCGAAGCCCATAATGGCGCTTGCTGACGTACCCCTCGCAAGGCGGTGGCCCTCACGAGGGACTTGCTCGAGAAGTCCAAAGGTGGGCCGCACTAGGCCCAAGGCAGGCGCCGCGCTTCGGGCCACAAGCAGGCGGGCCTGGGTACCCCCGGTCCCATGGGCCCGACAGCTTTTGATAATGATGCCAGAATCATCACACTGGGAGCACAAAACAAGGCTAGGTTACTGGGTGGTTCATATAACATAACATTGTCTCATAACACCTACAACAGATATGTTGAGGAAATAGTACCTCAACACCACAATTAGTGTGTCTAGTCTGGCAAAAAGACATCGAATCATGTTGAAAGGATTTGCAATCGCATCAGATTATTTATCAACCTTGGATAAATCAGACAGCATAACGGCTGTACGGGCATGAATATGAGGCAACCTGCATGAAAACTGATAGCATAACAACTGAATTCTGATGGAGACATCGATCCGGAAAACAACAGCTTTCCAAAAAGTCTGCAGCATATTAACTCATCATCCTGATAGATAGATGATAAATTCTAGGTTAAACCCAGTAGAATAAAGAAGAAGGTTACTCAGAATTAGAAGGCCAGAAGGAAAGCAGTAAAAAGAACCTTACGTTCCCCTCCACAATCAATTCCCTTATATAGCTAAAGCAGTTCTAGACTCAAGATCGACCAGTTTGGCTTGGTAATCCTACAGGTAGTCAAGCTGTAATACAAACGATGTTGGGACCCCCGATCCCAACCCATATGAATCCAGCATGTAACACATCATATCACTTTGCGGCCTTACGCATGGTAAACTCCACGACTGCCACCTTACCTTGGCCAGGATCGTTTGCGCCTTTGGTTCACGAATATGAATATGTCGCTAGCAATCATATACTCGAGAACTCGGGTCGACATGAATAGTTATAGACCCAAGTGGCACAACCATACAAGAATAGGCATACATAACCCAGCAATGCAGGTGTCTGTAATCAACATGTGTAGACGAGTAGTAGCAAGCTACACGGACTCCATTACACTGCGTGACATTTCACCGTACGGACAGACACAACAAAAAATAAGGATACATGCTGGTCAATCAATGTGCCCAGAGTAGTAGCAAGCTACCAGGGCTCAATGGAAGCACAAAGAGGCATTTCCCTATAAAGGACGCTACCATAGGCATACGACTAGGTGTCGAATCCCACATATACCAATGCATTTCAAACATACACACGATATGCACGATATGTGTAGATACAACATGGCATCACAACTTAACTCTATGACTCAAGTATTTATTAAAGACTCATAAGAGCTAACATAGTGTGATATTACAAACAAGGGTCACGTGACCCAACACTCAAAGTCATACAAGAAACAAGCAGAAGCATATCATGTCTGGGTACAGACATGTACTAAAAATTGCTGGAGGAGCCTGGAAATCTACAACAACGCTCCCAAAGGAGCCAGACCTCTGTCGGGGATTCCCAAGCTAATCGGTCAACATCAACCCCATCGTAGGAACCACTAGCGAGACTGGAGTCTCATCTGCAAAAACATAAATAAGCAACCGTGAGCACAAAGGTACTCAGCAAGAATTATATCAGAACTATCTACATATGCATCATTGTCAACAAAGGGGGATGTGGAGTTTATTGCAGCAAGCCAGATTTGACTCTTGGCTAACCTATACTATGACCACAGGTAGTATCTTTGGGGTACGAGAGCTCACACGAGTCCTCATATTCACCACATCAATACACCACTATGGATCCCTACGATAAGGCCATCCATAGCACTCACACCTATCTTGCGCATTTTAAAGTATCCATTTCACTTGTCCATGAACCATATAAGTTTCCAAGTAGTCCATATCTGAGGATGCGGCTATTCGAACAGATCATTTACCCTGCAGGGGTATANNNCTTCACACACGCTCTCACCACTTACCACCATATACACGTCATGTATCATGGCAACCTTCAAGCCGAAGCCTGGCGAGGGTGTCGACGACGGACGTTAAAGGAAGTCCAATCACGGTTTCCAATACGGCCTCATAACATGTGTGTAGGGTCCCAAGCCGGTCCCGACTGGGCCGTTCATCCACTTCGCAGGCCGTGTCACAAACTATAAACGTATTGAACTACTATGACTCCTGGACTGAGAACAGGGAAGTTAATAGGCCGAGAGGGGTCGAGTTACAGGAACCCAATGTGCGGTAGTATCTTGTCTAGGAACACAAACAAAAGGACTCAGGTACTAAGAGCGGTTTCAATGAAACAACCCATCATGTACTCCTACATGGCCTCTCATCGCTACCTTTACCAAATCTTATTCACACACTTAGCTCTCACACGTCAGGACATGAATATATCCATTCCGATTCATCACCCAGATGGATCGGACCAACTCAACTATAAGCATAGCGGGCATAGTAAGAAAGCATGGATGAGTAGGCACAACAAGGCTCAAGCAGTTGCTACTCATACTGAGTGGTTTCAACTATTTCTTGTGACATAAACAGGTCATGTAGAGGAATGGGTTCAACTATCGAGAACAAGTAATAGTTGAATCGTTAGTGTCCTAATGCAGTAAAAGAGAGCAAGAGCGAGAGAGTTGGATTGTTCGAAATGCTCAAAGGGGGTTCCTTGCCTGACAGTTCTTAAGATAGTACTTCTCTTCATTAGTGTCACCGATCATAAGGTCGGAACCATCATCTACCGACAAGGAACAACATCGACAAACAAGAAGGACCACAATCAATGCAATGCACAATCAAGTGAATGGCATGACATGCTAAGGTACTGAATTGACCCAATGCAATAGCTAGTCTTATCAATTGAAGTGGAATTCAAACCTAGTTCAAATTCCAACTCCAAATGTTATTTCATAATTTGCCCTAATCATGAAATGTCCTAGTTGGTGATGTTTACTCTCTCAAACATGCATGAACATGGCATAAACAGATTCATTGGATTTTTCTAATCATTTTTCATATATAAATTATTTCCATCTGAGCTATAGATAATTTTCTATGATTTTTAGAAGTTTTTATGATTTTCTGAAAATGATTAATCTTTTCTCATTTATTTTTAGTTCCAGAAAACCTTTACTGCGTTAGCATGACATCAGCAGGTAAACTGGCTGTCAAGGCCAAACCTAGCAGGTGGGATCCGAATGTAAGTGTCTCGGGTGCTAACCGGGTTTAATTAAATCGTAAGTAAATTCATTAAGGGGCTGGGCACACTAGTCAGTGTCTAGGGTTTAAACTGACAAGGTGATTAACACATGAGTAAAACCGGCCACGTCTGTCTTGCCGGCGGCAAGTCGCCGGTGACCAAATCCGCGGCGGCTGGCCTCGGGTTTCACCGTCCGATGGCCAAAGGGAGCGCGGAGAGGTGCTACGGGTGGCTAGGCGTGCGCCGCGTGTGGTGGTGCGGCTAGCTAGGTGCGGGGAGGTTAGCCGCGATGGCAGCGATGGTGAGGGCGGCAACCGGAGCTCCGCTAGGTGCGCTGCAGGGCTGCAGCTCGCATTTGAGCGAAGAAGGAGCACATGCGGAAGCTACTGGGTAGCAGGAGCTCTACCACGTGCTCAGACAAGGCGTTTGTCCACCGCGACGGTGGCAATGACGAACGCGGCGGCGGAAGCTTTCAGCCATTGCGGGGAGTGGAGCCAAACGAAGCAATCGACAGGGACAGAGGAAGGGTTCGACCTAGAAGCTCGCATAGAAGCTAACGCGCTCGAGGGCAAGGTCGGGGATGATCTCAAGACGGCAAATTTTATAATGATGTGCGACGACCATGACAGGGAGGAGGACCTCGATGCCAACATTTAAAGGCTTTCCGGATTCCTTCCTTGGGCACGATGATCAAACGGAGCATGCGGGTTCTAGGCGACTTGGTGGTGCGGGGATGGATTGCCGGTGGCCATGCGGGCGATGACGGCAGGGCCATGGCGCCCTCGGATTAGCTTGGGAGAGGGGCTATAGGGCGAGGGAGAGAGCTAGAGAGGGGTGGAGAACAGAGAGGGAGCTTTGGGGCATCTCCAGGCGAGAAGATAGGCTCGGGAACGCCCCCGCCAGCGCGAAGTAGGACGTGGAGGGCTCGGGTGTGCAGCGAGCGTCGACACACCCCTGTCAGTAGGCAGAGATTGAAGACGGGTCTGCCGCTAGGCTGGGCCGGTTGATGGGCCAGGTAAGTGCAGGTTTGTTCTTTTCCTTTTATATTTTCTGCTTTCTATTTTTTTCTGATGTGTTTTTAACTTGGTCTTCAAACGAAATTATTTTTTAACCTTCTAAAATTTATTATGTGGCCTCTTCATATATATTGAGTGCCACTCATCAAATTTCAGAATATGTGGAGCTTCCAAATATTTATAGCATTTTAAAAGCCCCAACTCAAATACATAAATGGTTTATTTGATAATCCAAAATATCAAGGAAAAATGTACATCACCTCTCGTTGTTGTTTACATTATCCAAAAATCATGGACATTTTTTGTATGTCATCTTGGCTCATTGCAATATATTAGGGTGAACCTAATTTGAATTTTACTGGGTGCTAGGATTTGGTCATCCCCACTTCCAAATTCATTTGAAATTTAAACATGAGGACATGAATGCCAATGCAACTAATACAAGCAATAATTTAGGGTTGCGACACCTCGCTTGTGACACGTGACATGGAAGGCGCAGTTAAAGAGAAGAAGACAGAGGAAACGGCGAAAGAGGAAAACAGATGGCCGAGTTGAGAAGTGCCTCTGAAAGCCCCCCTATCTCAAGAGGAGAATGTGCAGAGGCCGCCTCTCCCAGTCCAGTGTGGCTGTGCCTTTTTAGGCGCACCTTCAGGCGCTGTTTCACTCTACCTCTCCCACGTCCTACATTCAATGCGCGTCATGGGTGGGTAGTGAAAACCATCGTCACAACCACTGAAATATTCGTCCACGTGCTTCTTTGCACTACTTTGGGCCTATCCCACCAGCGTGACGGGCTTAAGTGTGGCCTAGGCCCGGGGGCTCCTGTCGATGTACAACAAAACGAGTCCTTTAGCACACTAACTTGTGCACAGACGACAGCATCCTCCGACCCGGCAAGCACTGCCGGGAGGATACTATGACACAAGATAGCGCAAAGCAAAGACCAAGCCACCCGAAAGCCTCCTTGCCGGTGGAGAAGACCCGACAGCAAGTGCGCCCGGCAAGATCCCACTACCTAGACACCGCTCCACCTCATTGGGTTGATTGTCTTCATGCCTTAGGTGTCGATCAGGCAAGCTGTTAGGTAGAGCTTGTCGGGGCGCATGGCAGCTCTGTAGAATTACAACAACTTTAATCACACCCATCCCGTTGGCGTGGTAGAAGAATAAGAGGTAGTTGGGCGAACGACACAGAAGGATAGACGATCCTTGCTGGGAGATGGCGCCAGCATGACACCTCATGGCACATTTAATGCGCCTGTCCTAATCCAGCAGCGTTAGGTATTTCCCACTGTAACATGTCAGTAGTTTGACCACTGTTACATCCACTGTTTACCCTTGTGTATTTAGAACTTTAGCCACTGTGGTAACCCCTTCCATGGCTACCTTTACAAAGGTCGAAGCCCTGTTGTCGAGGTACGACGATCTATGGGGCCGGCAATGCCCCTTTTCTGGTTCGGCTGAGGGAATCCTCTGGCACAAAGAGCATCACCAGACACTACACGCAAGAGGGTTTAGACAGGTTCGGGCCGCCGAAGCGTAATACCCCACGTCCTGTGTGTGTGGGGTTTATTTTGGTTCACAGTACAGGAGCGTTACAACCTGGCAAGGATGCTTTGGGAGCGTCACTACGCGTGTCAATCAACGGAGAGTCGAACTTTCTAAAGGACCCATGGACCTCATTTTATAATCCAAGGGGCTACCACAAATGGCTAAATTGGTCTTTACACAGAGTAAACAATGTATATTTATCTGCCAAAATGGCTGGCTATAGCGATAGCGGGAAATACCTAACTCTGACGGATTAGGACAGACAAATTAAATGCACCATGAGGTGGCGCATTGGTGATGTCTTCCGGCAAGGACTACCTCTCCTTCATTGCCGTTCGCCCGACTACCTCTTTATTCCATTGCCACACCGTGGGACGGGTGTCATTAAAGCTTTGCTGTAAATCTGGAAAGCAGCCATGCGCCCCTACAAACTCCACCTACCTGCCTGCCCGCTCGACACATAAGCGATTGGGCAACCAGCCTGGTGGCATGGTGTGACGGCTTGGCAAGCGGAGGCCTTGGCGGGTGCGTAAACAGTCGAGTCTTTCGGCAAGGAGGGGCTTGCCGGCTCACCCGGCCCCTCGTATGAAGAGGCTTGGCGTCTAGATCTAGTCTGGGAGGGTCTTGCCTATCCAGAGGCCATGGTCGTCTAGGGCACAAGACAGGGTACTAAGGTCCCCGTTCTTTAGTACACCGACAGGAGCCCCCGGCCCTGGGCCACACTTGCGTCCGTGATGTTGTAGGGCTAGGACCAAAAACAGTGCACATGCACACGCGGCCGTAATTACCTGCAGTTAAGATAAATTTCTGCTTCGCCCACGTCGTGCATTGACTGCGGGTCGTGGCAACTGTGGAGCGGGGCAGTTGCTTCGAGGGGTCGTGCCTAAAAATCCGTGTCGCCTCGGACTGGAAGAGGCACCTCTCGCGCCTCCCTGTTCGTTAATAAGGGAGGTTTCCGCAAGCGCGCTGCTCATTCCAACCGCGCCCTTCTCCTCTGCTGCCTCTGCTCCTCCTTCCTGTAACACAGAGCCCCCGAGGCGTTCCTCCACTATCTCCATCGCACGCCGTTGACTCTCCATGGCGCCCAAGCGAGGGCTTCCTTCCGCCACCTCGGGCCCGTCGAAGAAGGTCAAGAAGGTGATGGGTGCCGACGAGCAGGATGCCTCGGTGGTGATGCGGAGGAAGTTCATAGTCTTTTCCCCCTCCGTGTTGACGATGAGCGACCTTGTTTCGAGGTACGCCGCGATGTGGGGGAGGGATACCAAAGCGCACCCGGCGCCGGAGGTGCTTCGGGGCGACTCCCCGCCCAGCAATCAAAAGTACCCATTCTTCGTGGCGTACTTCTACTACTTGTTGGTTCCCCCTTTTCTGCTTTTTTCGTAGATCTGATGCTAACCTACGGGCTTCGCCTGTTTGATTTCACTCCGAATGCGATGACCACCCTGTCGATTTTCGCACATTTGTGCGAGAACTTTGTAGGAATAGTCCCCAATGAGTCTCTCTTCCCCCATTTCTTGTATCCACGTATAGAGGGTGAGGGAGCTCTCTCCGATAGCGTCACGTGGATCCCTCGTGCTTCTCACAAGGAGGTGTATCCCCCTAGGGACTTACACAAGAAGTGGGAAGAGTTGCGAGAGGAATGGTGCTACATCGTGGACAAGGAGCCCCCGGTCTTCTGCGAGGTCCGGACATCCAAGCACGTCTGGGACGAAGCATGGAGCGCCCGTGCCCCCGACGACAAGAAGCTGGGGATTTCCATCGCTCGCATGCTCCGGTTAAAGGTTGTCGGGCTCACCATAGAGATGGTGGGCTCTAATTTTCTTGCCAGGCGTATCGCCCCTCTCCAGGATCGGCAACGTTTTTCCTAGGAGTATGTCGGTCCAGCCGACATCATGCGGATACGCCCTAGGCTCGTTGGGGACTTTACCTTTATATAGCTCATCGTCCTCCGCCACCAGCTCTTCTGCCCGGAGGGTAGGTTCATACTTCCGCCGTCAATCATCCCACTCTGCAATAACTCTCGCAAGGACACGATCGTGGCGATGATTCCGTCGTGCAATGCGTATGGGGTGGACCGCACGTGGGGGGCGCCAACGACTGGGTTGGTACAGACGTGGTTCGACACCTTGATGGAAGCACGCGTCAGGGACGAAGGGTCGATGGTCAGCCCCACCACCGAAGCAAAAATCGACCACATTGGTTGACGAGTTGCAGAGGCGGACTTCGACGTAGGCCGCAGTAGCTCGGGTGCTGCCGCATTCGAGGAAGGAGAAGACGAGGAGGCCAGCCGCGAGGAAGGGCCTGGCGATGAGACGCTAGTGCGGGGCCATCTGGTAGAGCTCGCGGGTGCTGAAGGCGCCAGGGTTGATGGCGCTGAGGCTTTTGTAGAGTTCGGGCCCAAGGAGTCCCAGGTCCACAACATCCCCAATAAGGTGCGCGTGCTTCACATGGCCGGTACGAGGGAGCCAGTTCGTCGCACTCCACCGCCCATGGATGATGAAGAGGAGGAGGAGGACCCTGATGCCGATGTCTCCCAGACACGAAGGGAGAGGCGGGCCATGGCAGAGCACACGGCAAGCACTCCCGCCAGGAGGCTGGGAGTGCCAGCTCCGCTACTCTGGCAACGCGCTCCAGGATGCCCACTCCGCCACCGGGTCCCGCTGCTCGCCAGAATGGGAGGTGGAATTTATCCGCCTTTAGCTCAGGAAAGGAGGATGAAGCGTAAACGTCGATCCTTTGTAATTTATTTGATCTTCGCATCGTCCTTGCTGAGCCTTGCCGTTGTATGTTAGTTTTGTAGAGAAGAAGAGACACTGGCGCTGCCCCAGGCCAAGAGGGCTAATCTTGCTTCCGTCACGGAGGGCCCAGTAGGCGCCCAGTCGGAACAGGGTCCCCCACCGGAGCAAGAGATCCTGGATCTCAGCTCCCCGGCAAGCCCCTAGCAGGACATTCCGCCTATGTACCCGATGGCTGGTCTGGGGGCGGGCGCCAGAGTCACTAGCTGTGTTCCCCTGCAAGCGGAAACGGAGTGCCCGGAAGCGGCTCGCGTGTGCTTGACGACCGAGGGGAGCTTCCCAGTAGGGGGTGCTCCTGATGAGCCTGTCGGGGTGATGGTGTGCCAGCAGGCGGTGCCCCTGACGACTGCGTCCCAGCAAAAGATGCCACCGAGGAGGACGATTCCCCTTAGCATCAAGAACCCATGGATATGTTTTCATTGCCGGAGATTCCTTGTCTCCCTTCTTCCCCTTTTTTGTCTTCTTGAACTTTTCCTCAGTTTGATTTTTCTTATTCCACCCGTGCTGCAGATCTGCCCTCGTCGGAAGAACTTGACGCCGATGTCAACGTCGAGGGATTGCCAAGGAGGCGGCTGAGGAAGTGACCCAGATTGCAGCTGAGGAGAATCTCACTCGCCGTTGTCCCAGGGACACCGGGAAGCAGGTCCTGGAGGGGCCGTCCTTGGAGAAGGCGGCAGATGCCACGGGGGCTTCCGCATCAAAACCATCGAGGGCGGGCTCGTTTTTCTAACTGGGGGCTATCAGGAGGATCACCGCCAGTCTGTTATCATCGGCGAAGCCACCCCTGAGCTGGTACTTAAGGATCGGTGACCTGCAGTTCGCCAACTTCCTTGGGACGCAACTGCTGGTGTACTAAGGACTGGGGATCCCTAGTCCCCAGACTTTAGCACGGGCAATCGCCCCAGACCGGCAACCTCTTGCTGGACTCACTCCAGCATCCGAGGTGAACCAAGAATCAAGACCAGGGGAAGGCATCCGGGCCTTCCGCAGAGTGGAATAGCCCGTCCGCGAACGCCCCTGGCAAGGATTCCAGCCCGCCAGGCCGCCGCTCTAGCTCACCAAGGACGATAGTATACATTACCTGAGGTGTTGAGCGGGCACGTGGCTACAACGGCAGAGTTAGGTGTATCCAGTAAAAGACCATCGTAGCCCTTGTGGTAACCCCTTGAGCTATAAAAGGAGGCCCATGGCTACCTTGACAAAAGTCAACACTCCATCCATTTGCACGAGTAGGAGCACCTCTCGAGCATCCTTGCCGGGTGGCTGTTCCCTTGTATTTGGTCTCAAATTTACAACACACAAACAGGACGTAGGGTTTTA
>CBMN010763069.1:0-10429 GCA_000582825.1 Hordeum pubiflorum
TTTTTTTTTTTTTTTTTGAGAACTGTGTTAGTGGTGAGGTGGGTTTCCGGCGGGCTAAATGGGATAGCCCACTTTTTTTTCTGTTGTCCAACGGGTTCCCACTAAGATGATTAAATGGGATGGGCTCAGTTAGTCGAACTTATACCCACTCCCACTTGCAACGTGACTTTGTGGTGACCTCTCTCATTTGTTTAGTCGTACAGTTTATTAACCAGTGGATGGATGCATAGGCGGAGGACCCGGTAAGGCGAGGTTGGGCGTCCGCCCTACCTTGATTTGGCGTCGCATCGATCGTATGCTCATGGATTTAGACGTGCAGCGATGTATGTGACGAAGATAAAAAGAAGAAAAAGGAGGGCCTTCTCGCTGGTGAGGCTTGGGCCAACTTACTTGGGCATGGACATGCTACTTGTCTGTGCATCGTCCCGTATAGATTGACTCGACCGACAACCGCAGCTCGTCTGTCCGTGGACCAAAACAAAGAGGTAACGAGCGCAATCACAACACATATACTCCCTCAATAAAAAATATAATAGTGTTTAAATCACTATTTTAGTGATCTAAATGCCCTTATATATCATTACGGAGGAGTACTTACACGAGCGAGCGAACAACCCCAACGCTAGTGGCCATTGCTATCGGCAGCGACTGGGCGGCCAACGGAAGTAATGGTGGCTACACATGGCTTAATTCATGGGCGTAGGCACTTGCATAGGCGGCAACGGTGTGGCGGCGTTGCTCGTGGCCGGTGTCAGGTGGCGGCGTGACACGACGGTTGCCGGTGGAGGGTTCGCCCCACCTTAATTTGTTCCCGTCCTCCACCACTGATGGTAGTGAAATCGTTAACAGACAAGCAAACAAAAGCCCAATTCAGGCCAATAATAAAATTTGTTTAGGGGGGAGTACTTTGCAAAAAACAAAGAACCAGAATATGAAAAGGTGAGAAAAATCGCACCAGATCAAGCGCCCAAGGTCAAATGAGTGACGTCAGCCGACCCAACTAAGACTTGATTCAACTAAGGTGTACTCTCGCTGCCATAAAGAAAAGAAATAGAAGCAACATGCAAAAGACACAATTACTCACTACGTTAGATTTTGGATCACGGTAACTTGCGGATGTTCGTCAGAAAGGATGACATTTGCGAACATTTTTCCTTACAATTTAGATGTAAAGAATGACATTTTCATTAGAAGAACATTAGCACATATGCTTGTGCGTTGAAACGAAAGAAAAAATGGTGTGTATTAAAATTTAGTAAGAATTATATGTGCAAGCATAACCCTGTATGCACGCCGAGAAGAAACATTTAGGTTCTGGGTTTCCTCGCGTGAGAAGTAATCAATTCTCTATTACCCATTCATTGATCGAGGGGATTAAGAGAAGGCCCGTGAATTCAATGTAATTTTTCATTCATTTGAGGTGATTAAAGGTATGGAGTTTCATAATATGAAAGTGAAGCGGGTCTTCTCTTTTCCATACACAAGTCGTCGATATAGTACAACCGGAGTTAATTCTACTTCGGTATTTTTTTCATTCATGGAAGAGAGGCAATCCTCAAGGAATTCAATCGGTTAATTCTAGTTTTTAAAGAAACTAGATCATCGAAGTAAAAATAAAAGTAAAAACAGTGCATGAAGTCATTCTTGGAGTTGGATAGTGATATATTCACAACTGAACCAAAAAAAATAGTAACACTAGATGATGCCCCGCACGTTGTTGCGGGATTAGAAGAATTTAAGATATTTGTGTCTATTGATATTGATGGCTTGACTTAAAGGAAAAAAGACCTAACACAAAGTAACTCTTGTTTGCTTCAGTGCAATATCATCAAACAAAACCAATGAATTCCAAATAGTCCATTCAGTTATGAGCACACCGAAATGTGAAATGAAATAAAGTGATATAAATGGTATAAGAGGATTCATGATGAATTGTTGTAGAGGGCAGAGCAACCACCGGGCATGCCACATTGAAATGTACGTCGCAAGATTCCATTATCTATTTAGACAACTTGTCAGTAAGGAAGAAAAACATAATCAAATTTTATAATACAACCAAAAATAAACACTTTGAATCTGTACGAACACGGGAGGAAAAGCATAGTAATAAGAAGCTCATAATTAGTTTTCAAATGTGCGAACATAAAAAAAGATGGATGTGTAAGGGCCCATATTAATGAAAAAACATGATGTTACTACTTTGTGAATTATAATAAAATATGATGGATAATGACAAATCGTAGCTGAGCACTCCCTCTGGACATGTATTTTATCAAGTGCAACAAAAAATACTGTATATTTTTCTGAAGGATTTTCTCGAATACTTTTCTAAAGGATAAGATAATATAGCTACGGCTGGGGCACTAATTTTAAGTTGAAGATTAGAATATAATCAGTTCAGCCTGCACTTACGATTTCTCATATTTATGTGCATAATAATAATAGTAGATATGCACCTCTCATATCAAGGTAAAATATGCAGAACTTACCCAACTGCATCACTAAATATGAACTGTCATATTCCCGGGGAAGAGTATGAAAAGAACCCTCTTCAGAACATTGCATAACCTGGAAAAGAGAGAATCAAACAAACACTAAAGTTGTAAAACATATGCAGCAAAACTGTTTGATTTCTGCATCGTACAATGAGTTTAAGATCGGAAAGGAAGAGAAGTTGTTGCTTGAACTGATAAAAGAAGGCAAAAAATAGACATTGAAAAGCATACATGTACATCTTCAAAGGGAGTGATAGATCATCCTCAAGGAAATGCAATGGTTTCCAATCCAGAAAGTAATCAATCAAACTCGCATCTTCAACTACATACCCCAGTTTCTGCAAACCAAACCAACAAAATTATACAGTAAGATGTACAATCATTCTTTATGAGAGAGAGAGAGAGATAGTGAGAGACCAACATCTATATAATAAAATGGTCGGCTTATATAGTCTAGCTAATGACGTGCTAATGCATTAAGCTAGGAAAAAAATGTTAAACACACATGTCCGACTCATAATACGAATATTGGCTAGTCTTTGAACATACTCAAGGATGGAGGGGCAAAATAATCAACAAGCCAAGTTACAATGGAGAAGCAAAGGTGTGGATGGGGGATTTGGACGGAACTAATAATCTTGGAAAAAACTGGTCTTTATCGATCAGAGACGCCATCAAGTAGATGTGGAGACTACAGAACGGAGCAGCTTCACTACTTAAAGAGGAATCAAGTGCATCGGTTACTCTTTCATGAGGGACTGGAAAACAATACAGTAATAGTAGGGGAATGGAATTTAATTGAGAAGGTGAAGAGGGGGAAGAAAATCAATAAGTGGGAAAGTAAATGAGAACACTATCATGGTTATTGGAGAAGATAGGAGGCAATGCCGGGGAGGGAGAAGGACACCTGCGCATGGGATGGAGTTCTCAGAAAAAAATAATACAAAAGGATGATGTAAGCAGATGACGTGGCTTCACCATATGGCAGGAGAATTCAGTAGTGGGAGATAGCTATTTAGGAATAGAGGATACCCTGATTGATGTACATTGTCAAGCTCATTGTGAATCAAAGCATGAGAAATACGCGAAACTCTTCCATGGAAAAGTTTGCACAAATCCCCAATTTCAAACACCGTAGTAGCACATACACTCATAAGTTATTGAAGCTTCATCTATTCATATATTTAACATCCCTAAAGTAAGCCAATGGGGAAAAGATGGGAGTCATATGGCCAACTCAATTAATTAGTTCTATGATATTTTGGGTAAACTTTTATTTTCCGACAGACTGAAGATGACGCTCATGAGACCAGAAAAGAAATAGCAAAATCAACAAAGTCAAAATATGTTACTGATGTTCCAGTGTTGTACAAAGGAAGAGTTTTGTACATACAATATATGGGTGAGTCCGACCCAAATTACATGAAACGTGCTCATTCCAGATTATCTTTCTGCATAAAGTATGAAACTAATGTTCATAAAATATCAATATCACAAGCCAAACGAAACTACATGTACCTGCAAGCATGTAACAACCCCTCTAGTATCAAAATACATGTATCATCTGTGAAGCTAAAATATAACAGATGAAATACAACTATCAACAATCTGGACACAATTAATTTACCTTGCCTAACAGCAATGCTTCGACCATACTTGACAAATGAGCCCCGCAAAATCGAAAAACAAAAGGAGTAGGAGAAAAATCAGATAATAGCATTAAAACTACCAGGTTGCTTACATGTAAACGTAATGATACATTGCTAGATTAAGGAATTTATGAATGCTTGGCAATCTGCATTTAGCTAGGCCACTTTATTTTTGGCTGATTCAAACTAACAAAAATGCATGATCAAAGATATATTTTTTATCATGATTCATCAAAAAATATATTACTTTGAATTTTATTTTGCTACTACGTCCTAACATCAATGAAACGTGGCTAGCTGACACTAAATTAAATGCATTAAAAATGGATGCTAAACAACCAAATCACTTTCATACAAAAACAACTTAATATATTCCCTATGGCACAAGTAAACCAAGCTTGTGGATTGTTCTCTTATGTGTTGAATCAACTTGTAAAAAAGGTGTCACTAACCGTAGAGAAGAAAATGGGGAGCAAACAACGATAAGACGAACTTTGTACTTGATGAACCCATATCTTTCGGGCATAATTGAAAGATTAGGCAAGGGGCGTGTGAGAGGACATAATTTGCATACCTCGGAGAAGATGCAGTGTAGTTGCACTTTGGGTCTGCAAAGAAATTTGGTTCCTGTTGGCCTTGAATTATTGTGGCAATGGGTTTGTGTACAAAATCACAGGAATTCAATACTACAACTTACATGATCCGCATCAGGATCAACGAAATTCAGGTCCGTTTGACAACTTCCTGTTCAGATTTCTTGCAGTCTCTAATGTACTGAAACAGGTAAGCAATCTGTCCAAGACATCTGTATAGGGATGGATTTGGTTACCAAATCACACGAACTCGATACAAGTTACATGATTCGCATCTAGATCAACGAAATTCAGGTCCGTTTGACAACTTCCTGTTCAGATTTCTTGCAGTCTCTAATGTACTTAAACAGGTAAGCAATTTGTCCATGACATCTATATAGGGATGGATTTGCTTACCAAATCACACGAACTCGATACAAGTTATAGGATTCGAATCTAGATCAAAGAAATTGAGGTCAATTTTGACAACTTCAGTTTAGATTTCTTACGGACTCTAATATACTTCACCTTATGTTGACATCCACATAAGATCTATAAATAAAAAAATCAGATGTACGATAAATCGGTGGTTGCACATTGACAAACCTGTCAAACAACCATTCAATCCCCTCGAAGCGATGCACCCAACTGAAACCGCCCCGATGCCAATGCGTGACTCCGGCTGGGTGCTCAAGCGTGGTGCATATGACGGTGGCGCCCCCAAGGGCTCCAGATATATTGCGTACAAAATTCATATACATGCTCGAAGGTCGTCGCCGTCACAAGAAAGAGATGATCCCTGCTGCCCTTTAGGGAAGACATGAGGAGGACATCGGCGGCTAGGCGGTGACAGAGGCAACAATGCAGGATCTTGATTAGTCATGTGAGCAACTTAAAGTATTGATGGTATTAGATTTTGGAACAGCACAATCCAACTTGAAACAACATTGATTATCATTGAGAGAAGGAATCCTAAATTTACTCTACACAGGATATGCATGGAATTTATGAATATGAAACCAACCCTGCAGCATTCAGGGAGTAAAAGCAGGGGGAAATTACCTAAGACGAAAGAAATGAATCACCACCGCTTCCCTACAGAATGAACAGAGGGTAGATCACCAATTATTCACATGCCAGTCTGTATACTATTTTTATTGACATGTAGTCTGCATGGTTGTCACAAATAATAATGCAGGTTTTGAAACAAACGTATATCTAGGGATGTGAACAGCTTGAGGAGATTCAGGGCCAGCTGTGAGACCCAAATTCACTGGAATCACTCAATCTATCGAATATATTGAAGAATCAGCGGAAATATTGGAGTCATTCGATACAGGGGATAGTTTTCTAGAGCCGGCGGCCATAACTTATAGAGGAACGAAACTAGGGTTGAAAGCTACTTTAACTAAAGGGAATAGAAATGGGAGATGCCTTCCACGAGGCCATCGGCCTCGTCTTTATCCTTGCCCAGCTCATGCATGGTAAAACCCCTCAATAGTAACTTTAACGGATACAACACAATTACTGCTATAGTGTTGTGGGTGAAACAGTGAGGATGCAATCCGAGCCGTTAAAAATCTTGAAACGTCATCTTGCAATCTGGACCATTGCTTGTCCGAATGTCTTGGTCTTCCTCTGCTTCAGTATTGTCTTGGTTCAGGTCCTGACAATGTTGCCGCCATGACAATCGCCTTGTCCTCGAGGCGAAAAAGCTTGTGGCATGGGAATGTTTTGTTCAAGAATGCTGAGTCTTCTCACGTGGCGTCATCAGGAGCTAAGCTTTCCCATTGTACCAAACATTGCCTGACTGGTAACTTGTTGCGTTGTATGACTCTCATGTCCAATACTGCAACTGGAATGGTCTTGACATAGCCCTCTGGAGTAACTAATGGCACATATGGTAAAGGAACAACTTGATGTCCTACATGTTTCTTGAGTTGGCTGATGTGGAACACTGGATGGATGTTAGTACCTTCAGGTAGTTGTAGCTTATATGAAACTTCTCCAATTTTCTCTATTACTTTGTAAGGCACATAGAACTTTGATCATAGTTTCAATGATCCTCTTAAACCAAAAGCATTTTGTCTGTATGGTTGGATTTTAAGATAGACCATATCTCCTAAGGCAAACTCTCTCTCTCTCCCTGTCCTGTTCCTGACTGTAAAGTGTTTGATTCGACTCTGAGCATGTTCCAAGTTTGCTTTCAACCTCTGCATCATGTGTTCTCTTTCATATACTGTCAAACTTGCTTCAGGAGACAGTGGTTGACCTAGAGAGAATTCTCCAATCTGAGGTGGTGGGTATCCATATAGAGCTTGAAATGGAGTGCATTTCAGTGAAGAATGGTATGATGTATTGTACCATAACTCTGCTAGTGGTAACCACTTTAGCCATTTCTTGGGTTCTTGAAATACCATGCCTCTTAAGTAAGCTTCTAGACATTGGTTGACCCTCTCAGTTTGCCCATCTGTTTGAGGATGTGATGTTGTACTAAATCTAAATTTCACTCCAAAAGCTTTGAACAGTTCTTGGTAGAGAGCACTGGTGAAAATGTTGTCTCTGTCCGATATGATGCACACAGGAAGGCCATGCAATTTGATTATATTGTCCATCAGTGCTTCAAATACAGTTTGGACAGTGTATGGATGTGCCAGAGGAATGAAATGAGCATATTTGTGAATCTGTCTACCACCATCAATATCATTTCTTTTCCTTGAGAATTTGGTAAGGATACTATGAAATCCATTGTGATGTGATACCAAGCCATGTCAGGAACAGGAAGGGGTTGTGATAACCCTGGAGGGTGTATATGCTCCACTTTGTTTAACTGGCAAACAGGATAGTGACTGACAAATTGTTCTATGTCCTTTTTCAAACTGGGCCAATAAAAGACTTTCTTTATCCTGTGATAAGTTGCCTTTACACCAGAATGACCTCCTAATGAAGAGGAGTGAAATGTTTGTAACAAATGTTGTCTAAAAGAAGTATTAGCTCCCACATACAGCCTGTTTTTATATTTCAAAAGGCCATTCTCAGTAGAGAATTTAGGGTCTTTGCCAGTATCAGCACCTACTTTTTGAAGCAACTTATCATTATCCTTATCTCCTTGATAGCTTTTCTTAACATCTTCAGTCCACTGTGGTATAACTACAGTAACTGAGTGGCATTGCATGGACTGGAGGTTTTCCTTTCTGGATAGTGCATCTGCTACAACATCTTCCTTTCCCTTTTTATACTCAATGGTATAATCACATTCCAACAATTTCAGCAACAGTTTATGCTGAACACCTTCTGTCAGTCTTTGAGTTTCCATGTATTTTAAAGATTGTTGATCTATCTTGATGATTAGAGAGTTTCCCCATAGATAGTGTCTCCACTTCTTAAGTGCCTCTAAAATTTCCATTGCTTCTTTCTCATAAATGGACTGAGCAGCAGATTTTGGGCCTAAACTTTTGCTGAGAAAAGCAATAGGCCTTCCTTGTTGCATGAGGACTGCTCCAGTTCCTTTAGCACTTGCATCAGCTTCAATTGTGAAAGGGAGGGAAAATTTTGGGAGGGCCAACACAGTACAGCTAGTCATGGTCTTTTTCAGGAGTTGAAAAGCTTGAGTTTATGGAGTGCCCCATTGGAATGCATCTTTTTATAGCATATCATGCAAAGGTCTGCGTATTTTCCCATAATCCTTCACAAACCTTCTGTAATACCCTGTTAGGCCTAAGAAGCCTCTTAACTTTGTCACATTATCAGGTTCTGGCCAGTTCATGACTGTCTCTATCTTACCAGGGTTAGTTGATACTCCTTCTGAAGAAATAACGTGGCCTAAGTAAGCAACCTGATTTGTGGCAAAAGTACATTTGGAGATTTTGACATACAGTTCATTGTGTCTCAGAGGTGTTAAAGTTCTCTCCATGTGTTGTATATGATCTTCCATGGATTTGCTGAATACCAATATATCATCAAAGAACACTAATAGAAAATTTTCCTTGTCTGGACCATTGATATCTGCAGCCACTTTATTCATGAGATTCTGAAAGGTTCATGGTCCACAAGAGAGTCCAAAGGGAACAACTGTATACTCATAATGGCCCATGTGTGTTTTAAATGCTGTTTTTGGGATATCTTCATTAGCGATTCTAATTTGATGATAGCCAGATCTGAAATCTAATTTGGAAAATACTTTGGCCCCATGTAACTCATCCAGCAAATCTTCAATGACAGGCATGGGAAATTTGTTCTTGACAGTAATAGCATTTAGTTCTCTGTAATCTACACATAGCCTCCACCCTTCATCTTTTTTCCTGACCATAATAGCTGGAGAAGAGAAAGGGCTGAAACTTTCTTGGATTTCTCCCTTTTTGATCAGTTGTTTAATGATTTCTTCCATAGCTGATTTCTGATAATGTGGCACTCTGTATGGTCTTACGTTTGGGGGCTTTGCACCTTCTTGCAAAATGATTTTATGATCACTATCTCTTTTGGGAGGAAGTTGCTGAGATTCCTCAAACACATTAGCATATTTCTGTAGCAGAGGTTGGAGTGCAGCTGGAGGGGGAGTAGTTGTGCTATTTTCTGTTTCCACTTCATGAACTTGTAGAATATAGCCCGTCACTCCTTTTGTAACATTTTTTCATTCTGGCAGCTGATATGATACAGTTCTTCTTGGGGATTGTGTGATCAAACAAGGTCACAGGTTGTCCTTGTTTTGTAAGCACCAATGGTCTTTCCACTAAATCTAGACAAATTGGGTTGTATTTGTATATCCAATCAGCACCCAATATAATATCATAAGAAGCCAAATCTAGTATTTTAAAACTGCTAGAAAAAGTGTGTCCTTGGACCTTAAAATCTCTCTCATGAACTTTTTCCATAGATATTAACTGTCCTCCCCCTGCAACAGTGACCCTTCTAGGTTGTATAGGTTGTTGGAAACAATTACTTGAAAGAGCAAATTATGTGCTCATAAATGTGTCTGAAGATCCACTGTCAAACAGAGCAGTTGCTCTGTTACCTGCAATTTCTACTATTAGAGAAAATGTGTTTGGTCCTGGTGTACCTTCTGTAGCATGAACTGAAATATGCATGGCCTATGTAGGTTTTGCTACAGGATTCTCAGGTATCTTTTCCTTATCAGGGGTATTAGGAGCTGCGTGATACAATTGTTCAGGAGCATTGTTCTCTTCTATACTGTCAGTATCCTCATCTTCATCCATTTCTTGCAAAATGTGTAATGTTCTACCAATTTTGCATTTGTGTTGTCTTGTCCAAGGTTCTCTACAGTACCAACAAGCCCTGGCATCCTTAGGAAATGGTACAACATATTTGTCCTGGGTAGGAATTTGTACTCGTAAGGGAGTAGCTTGGCTTTTATATGCACTTTGATATTGTCTGGGTTTGTACCCTGTTGGAGTTGGTATTTTCCTGGCTGCAGCAGCTTTCTCATATAATTTAGCATACCAATATGCTTCTAAAATTCCTATTGGTTTCTGTCCACAAACTTCATGTTTAATATCAGCTTTTAATCCTTCAATGAAACAACTCAGCAGCAAGTTTTCTTGTAGACAAGGATGATCTTTTTTTACTAGTGCCACACAGTTGTCGGTGCACTAGTACAGGGGTACCCAGTCCCCCTGACTTATGCACAGGCGGTAGAAGCAAAGAACCCCGACAACATACAAGACCAAGACTCCAACAAGCTCAACGCGGCAGCCCA
>CBMN010763085.1:0-13218 GCA_000582825.1 Hordeum pubiflorum
CGAGAGGATTATGCACCCTATGTCAGGGATAGCCTGACGCCGTTCCATTCCCCTTACCCCTATATTAGGGTAGAGAGGGAGCGGGAAAGAACTTTACGCCACCTTTTCTGCCTGCCCTCTTCTTCCTCACGCTTCGGCTGCAAGCGCCCTTGCACTCCTCCATCGCACACCGTTGAGCTCCACCACAGCAAGATCCATGGCCGAAACGCCGACTGAGGAGGCCAACCAGTCGTCGAATGCCGACAAGGCCATCACCGCGGAGCCAACGAAGGAGAAAGTCGCTTCCCTAACCAGGGGGAAGTGGAAGCCTTCCACCGTCATCTAGGCACAACTGGACCGGCTCTCTAGGCAACTTAGTTGGATTGTAATGTTTAAGTAAGAACTACTGGTACATTTGAATGTTTTCAATCATCAACAAGTTGATGCGTAGTTATTTTGAGTTGTGGACTTAAAAAAAAGCAAAAAAAAAACATGATTAGATGGCCGGCTCCTGCATCACTATTCGCGGACTGGTCTAAACCGATCCACAGACGAATACCGTGTCCGTTTTGAATGTCAGCGTCGGAGATGCCCTTGATTCAAAAGGTTGAAGCAATACCTTCTACAAACAGAAATGCAGGCACAGCAGCGGCGAATAAATGCACTCGTACTACATCTACGGCACGACGATTGCAACGTACCATCATGGTGACCGAAGATACAAGAAACCATAAATTCTTACGTACGACACATTCGGATCGTGTAGACGTTGTAGCGTCCCGAAATCCATGCCACGCTCCGTAGGAGTAGAGATGTTCCTTGTCACTCGCAGTTACTCCACGATCCGCGCCCCCCGCTCATCATCACCGCCTTTTCTCCACTCCACGCGACGCACGCACGCACGCACGCAACCCGGCCACCCCCCACGAACGACACGAGCGGCGGGCATCCGACGCGAAAGGGAGAGGAGCCAAGAACAGAACAAAGCAACAGTTCACGGGACAGAAGGGAGCTGGGTAAATTCCGGTCCATTCCGCCAACCTCCCTCCCGTCCCATTCGCCGCTCCCACTGCACACTGCGACTGCGCAGTGGTACCAGCTCGCTGTCCCGCCCCCCGCCGCCGGCCAATGCTCGCCGCCGCTCCCCCGTAGGTGCGCCCTCCCCGATCCCTGCCCTCCCTCCTCCCCGGTCCCCTTCCCCGGAACGCGCGACACGGGTGGGATTCTATCCCTTTTCTCGCCGAGGATTTATCGCCTCTCTGTTGGTAGCGCATTTTTTCTTCTTCCTTATCTGGTTTCGGGTTCATCTTCTTCCGTGGCAGAATCCGGCCATGGGGCGCCGGATGCGCGGCGGCATTGGATTCAGGCCGTCCTGTTCTTCTCAGGCGAGGAGTTTGATTGCGGGTTTATTAGGTTTCGTCAGGGAATTTCGGGCCCGGGCGTGCGCAGGAGGGAGAGAATGTGGAGATCCGAGCTCGATTTATGATCCCCGGGACCAGAGATTGGCCATCGATGCTGGCGTAAAGGCGCCCGCTTTTTCCCCCAGTTCCTCCCGTCCCTTTCCGCTCCCGCGCCCGAGAATTTATTGCTCCGACGCGCGCCTGTCTCTGCCAGATTCCCTGCCCTGAGTACCCGGCCACCGGAGCTGCTGCCGCTGGCTCCTCTCGATTCCCGGATTAACTCGGGGAACTCAGCTGCATTCCGCGTGGAAAGCTCCGAGTTCTTGGTGTTTCTCCTCCTCTCCCCTGCGGAGAAGACTGCAGAGTGCAAGACGCTGGCTCACCCTTTTTCTTTTGCTTTGTGCCTTCATGGTTCGTTCGTCTGGTCCACAGTTTTCTGCATCGCCTTCGTTACGTCTCGTTCGTCCACCACATTTTGCATTAGAAACATTTTAACCTCAAACAACAGCTCGAGTTTTTAACTCCTCATCGTCCCATGAAGTGTGCAAGCAAAGCCGATCTCCTTTCCACCATCTTTCTCTCTCTCTCTCTCATGTGAGCTGTGATTCCCGTGCCTGCTAAATCATCTATCTGACGACGGCAAAAGGCGCAGCCTTAAAAAGCCTCTCCCGCTGCAGAGATTCCTTGGGACGGTAATCATGGCCTCACTCGCCATCAGTTGCTAAACCCGATCCAAGGTACTCTGCATCATGTTACCCCCTGTTCGCTGCTGCTACATCCCACTTTTCCATCTTGCCCCCTCCTGTCGCCAGGCACAGTCGTTTATCGTTTCGTTCGACGCGCCATTTTGCCATCTTCTCTCAGTTTTAAACAAGAACAGGGCCATCAACTGTGCACCCATCTGGCCTACCAACGCCTGTGAAAAACCCAGCCTTAGCCATGTGTGTGCCCAAGTTTTCCTGTGAGGACGGCATCGCGCTACAGTTATGCCGCTAGGCCTCCTCCTTTATGTCCCGTAGGTTCAAATTTAAGGCTTCTTCAAACGCTAAGAGCCTCCCAAGACGCTTGGCTCTGCGTTATTGCTGCCCTGCTAGCTGTTTGTACCGGCGGGCGGCTTATAACGCTCTTGTTATTTAGTTAGCTTGATTGGCTGGCCTTGCGGATCTCAGGTACAATCATGTGGCTGGTGATGTTTCATGTCCTCTGCGTCGTTTCGCTTAACTTCTTTGCCGTGACTGTTTGTTCAGGAATCCCATATCTTCGCTGATGTTGTAATGCTTGGAGGTAGTGGTTTTAGTGAGAAGAAGACGATGATCAACTTGTTCGACCTGAGCACGGGGATGGCCAGCACAAAGGCGCTCTCTGACAGAGCTCATAGAGAAGGTACGCAAATTCGTCCCCATTTATCTCTATATTGGCAATGCTGTTGCTCTGCAAAGATTTTTGTTTTGGTAATGTATATTCAGTTGTCGGCTGCTTCATTTTACTTGAGATAAACGCTGCTTTTTCTACAATATCAATGGTACTACTTGGTGGTGGGTGGGTTGTAGCATTTTGTACATTTCTGCCTAGTTCTAATATTTTGGACATTTGCTGGCACAAATGTTGCCAATCTCCCTCTTGTGTGGGGGACTAGATGCCATTGGCATTGTATGGAAAATGATTCCATTCCATAACGTGGACATTTTTCCTTTGGACGATGACATGTTTTGCTTGTCTTTTCCTTTGGATGTTTTTCGCTCTATATATTTGAAATAGCAAATAGTACTGTTTCTATTCAGGCGCAGCACGCTGGTCTAAATATCGAAGTTGACTGTGTTCTTTTTGTGTTAGCTTGTTTTGTCAGGCATGTAGGTTACTTTTGTGTCATTGTCAAACTATTTATTTGGTTTATCTTGACCTTTCAGATTCTCCAGTTCGTAGAGGCCGGACAGATATCAAGAGAACTGTTGACCCTGCTAAAGTTTGTATAGAGGATAAACTGGTGAGTGTCATGTCATGTTTGTCATAGGTGCCCTCCCTACCTTGTCATGGTCAAAATTTCTTGTAAATATATGGCAGCAAAGAACTACTATTTTTTTGGCAATTGAGAACTCTCTGTCTTCTTTGTTCTAATACAAATTTCCCTGCAGGAGGCCAGTACCAGGAGTTCTTTAAGCAGCAAATCAGATGCATCACCCATGAAGAAGCTACTAGCAAATGAGATAGCCAACGTAGTGGAATCAAAGAGGAAACCACCAAGTGTTGTTGCCAGATTGATGGGGCTTGAAGATGATCTACCTGCTCAAGAACAGGCATTACATTCTCCCAAAAGAAATTTGAGGAGAAGTCATTCACATGATAATTATGCAGCAACAAAGAGGACCCTGCAGCAGCAAGAGCAGCGCCTCTACAGCAAAACAACACGGGGCAAACACATAGGCCCCAAGGAAACAGTAGAATTTAAGGATGTGTATGCAGTCTGCGAAGAACCATTAAGAACCCATCATCTTCAGGACCAAACTTCTTCAGGAGGGAGGTCTTCACAACCCAAGAATGACACAAGGATTGAAGTTGTTCGACAAAAGTTCATACAAGCAAAACGCCTTGCCACAGATGAAAATTTCCTTCATTCAAAGGAGTTTCAAGAAGCCCTCGAGGTTCTAAGTTCAAATAAGGATCTGTTTCTAAAGTTCCTTGAGGAACCAAGCTCTGTTTTCTCAAACCCGCTCTATGGACAACACCCAATGCCTGCACCACCTCAGACAAAGCGCATTACTGTGTTGAAACCATTTAAATCCGTTGAGAATAAAGGGGCAAGAGAAACCAGAACACACCGAGTTGATGAAGAAAATGACTATGTAATGGGAAAGTCTCACAAGAGATCTCATTCAGCAGAAGATACCTTCTCGAAGCCAAACAGGATAGTGGTCCTAAAGCCGAGTCCTGGCAAGCCTAACAGAACACATGCCAGGCTAACTCCCAGATCATCTCCATTTGAACCGATTCAGCGGACAGCCTTTCTTGGTGATTTGGAAGATGACACATCCACACTAGGATGTACAGAAGCATTGGATGCTTCGGTTCATTACCTGCCAGAAGATCGGCGGCGGCGGGATGAGTCTCTGCTGTCTTCTGTATACTCAAATGGGTATAATGGAGATGAGAGCTCTTTAAGTAGGTCAGAAACTGATAACATTGATGAAGATGGGGGTAGCCTAAGCGACTCGGAGGTAGTCAGTCCAGTGTCGCGGCATTCATGGGATTATATCAAAAGATATAGCAGTACTTACTCATCTTCAACTCATAGCAGGGCATCTCATTCACATTCAGCTGAGTCATCCGTGATCAAAGAAGCCAAAAGGCGACTTTCCGAGAGATGGACAACGGTAGCATGTGATGAGACCAGTCAAGAAGTAAAGTTGCCAAGGAGCTCAAGAACTTTGGGTGACATGCTCTCCATCCGAGAAACTGAGAATGAAGAAACTGTTGCTGTAATAAACTCTGCTTCAAGTAGCCGGTTGTGTGGCACAAAAAATGAGTTGGCCATGCAAGCTAGTTCTGTATCTACATTAAGAGAGGATGAAACTGGGGAGAGCTCTCCAAGAAATTTAGCGAGATCAAAATCTCTCCCGGTGTCATCAGCAATGTTTCATAACATGGTGGTGTCTGGAAATTCTGAAGGCTGCGAAACACCGAAGGTGGATACAAGGCAAGGTAAAGGAAAATTATCATTCAAGGGGAAAGTATCAAGTTTTTTCTTCCCTAGAAGTAAAAGGCTGGCAGAAGAGAAAACCACCCTTCCTTCTGATAGCTCTGGTAAGAAGACTGAAGTCACTTTTATTGACGACAATCGATCAGAGACCAATCGCGACCTTCAATGTGATCAGCAAATGGCATTTTGCAAGGACAAAGCTGACAGTTCCACCATACAAACAGATTGTTCTTTAAATGTACGCATAAATCTCAGATTATTCCTTTATGCCTTACCATTTGCTTGTGTTGTCTATGGCCATTAGTATGGCCAGCTTTTGATGCAAAAGATTATTGTTGTGCTTACTCGCAATCACTTGTTGACATGTAGCAGGAGTATGTTGGTTCCATGGAAGCACCTGTGTCTTCTGACTGCCCAAGTGGATATACTGATGAACCAAGATCAAAAGATGGCCTAAAATGCATGCGTGATCAGCCTAGTCCTACTTCAGTTCTGGATGCATCATTTGAAGATAGCAGCACTAATGAACCTGAATCGTCAAAAAGCACCAGTGCCTGCAATGAGAGTAAGTTTTTCCTTTTGTTCTGAATGTTGAACATGTCATTGCCCTGATGGTTTGTATACTAAGTATTTGTTCTTATTACATCACAGGAGTTGCCTTACGATCTCGTGCAATTGAGTCTGTTCCCCGCTCGCCATCATGGGAGGACACATACTCGCATTCGCTATTACACATGCATCATCTGAATTCCTCAAATGCAGAGGATAATGAGTCAGAATGTTATGCCCTTGTACAGAAGATAGTATCATCTGCTGGATTAGGCAATCTACAAGTGAGTATGGTTTTCACAGGTTGGCATTTGGCCGACTGCCCTCTTGATCCCGCACTGTGTGACAAGTTCCTGGACCGCAAGGAGGAGGCTGCTAAATCGAGGGAGCGTAGGTCGAACCAAAAGCTTCTCTTCGATTGTGTAAACATGGCACTGGTTGAGACTGGCCAGGAAGCCTTGCTAAGAATCTACCCATGGGATAAAGCATGCTTCGGAGCACGGAGCGAGGCACTGTCTCAAGATTTAGGGGAAGAAGTATGGAGCCACGTGAGGGATTGGCTCTACGGGGCGGAGAGGTTGGCGGCAAACGAGTACAGCGATGCTGCAATGATGCTGGAAAGAATCGTGCACCAGGAGGTGGAAGGAGGAGGCTGGATGAAATCAGCGAGGTCGGAAGCGGATGAGATCAGGAAACAGATCGCAGATGGTCTGCTGGAGCAGCTAGTCGGAGAAGCCGCGGCGGATCTCGCATCTCGTTTTCCACAGCAAGATCTCCCAACGCCAGTACCAGATCTCTAGGAAGCAACTGCCCTGTGTGTTCATGCTCCTATCATATCAGAGCTGGTCTTAAATTTGTTGTGCTGAGAGAATCCTTGAGCCTCTTCGTACTGCTAGCTTGTAAGCCAAGTCCACGTAGTAGTAGTTGCTTGTGCATATACCTGTAGTGGTGCACTGCAGATTGTGCTATAACTCTTTTGGTCAAACCATGCCAATTGTGCAGCTCTGAGCAAGTCATGTGGAGCAACTAGTTTTTTCCTTTTTTACTTTTACAATAGTGGCATAATGTACTGTCACCAGCAGCATGTGGTTTCAGTATATTCTAACTCTCTGTTAAAGGAAAGGAAATATTTTGCAAGGCCCATGCATGCGTGTTTGACTTAACGAAGCACTGCTCTCTATAATTATATTGTTAGCAGGGACTGCAATATAATACTAGATGCATGTGCCAGTGAGCACCCTGTTGTCTTGAGCGCTTTGTCAATCTGTAGTACGGACTAAGCGCGGGGTTAATTAATGGAGCAACCTAGGATGAATCATTTTGGCGCGCAAGATGACAGCACGAGCCAAGACGAAGGCCACGACTAATGAGTCTTTTTTGTCGGCCCCGCACATTCTTCAGGTCTGAGATGTCCTGCCCTGGATAGGACAAGATACTTTTGTTATACTACTAGTAGTATCAAGGTGTAGGAGTATTTGTTTAAGTAAAGCGCAGATGTTTGGCAGATGTTTCTCTTGACTTTCTAGTCTAATTACTTTGTGTGTGGCGGTTTCTTTAATGGAAATCGACGAGGGGGCTCGTTGTTTTTAGAAGAAAAAGTCTAATCTGGTGTGCAGTTCGGTGTGTTTGACTGTATGGTGGAACCAACTGTGAACCGGCATCTTGGTAGATCCTTCAGAGGACTGGTAGATCCTTGGGTTGTTTTTTCACATGGACTCTGCATCTGGTTACCCTCTCTTTTCCCCTTGTTTTGGCATGTTCATCCTGACCCAGCTCACGCCACCAAATCCACTCAATGGCTGTAATCGGCTGTGATTTCGTGGATTTTCAGACGACGACACGCTCGCGGTGCATGCATCCTTTTTTCCATGCGGGAAAAGAAAGGAGCAAGAGAGTACTTGGCTGGAGGGGCCGCACGGTAGGCCTCCCGCGACCGCGAGCGACATCTCTTCCTGTCCCGCGTCCTGGCCTTGCCTTGGCAGCTGCCATAAACGACGCGAGCACAAAACAGTGCAGAACTGTCCCGCCCTCCGTTGATGCCCTTTTGCCTGTGCTGGGCCTCTCGTGCCACACGGACGCTGATGCGACCACTGTTCACTGTTGCATACGCACTACTGTTGCGGCATCACGTAAACCAGTTGTTTCACAGGTATAGAGAGAGAGAGAGAGACGTCCATGCATCATGCATGAGGAAGCACGCCCGTACGTGCCGGTCATACGTGCCAGTCGCTTCAGTCAGTGTTTTCACAGCTCATACCGGCACATCAACCGCAGATACTGTCCTCTTGGTTACACATATCTTTTCATTTTTGTGCCAACTACGACAGACAAAGCACAATATATTTTCCAGATGCAGGATACTGTCATACATCTTTTTTTAAATAGTAAACCACGCTTTATTGAATAGTGTCATGGTTTACAGGAATAATAAAGGGATCATGGGGATCCTCTAGCCACACATGGAGACCAACACCCAAAGAACTTGACATTTTTGCTAGATTATGTGCTTCCTAATTGGAAGCTCGGCCTTCAAAATTTGATATCACATGTGGAGAACTCCCTCAACCGTAAAGCAATTTCTTTGACTATGTCTGAATGTCTTCCTTTTGTGCCCTTGCCGATGTCCGCGACCACCGTCTTTGAATCACATGCAACAACAAGTCTATCCACCATGAGGGCGCGGGCTAGTGAAAGAGCTTCCCGACATGCCAAGGTTTCAAGTGTGGCCGCGTCATCTATACCTGCGAAGACCATCGCTGATGAACCCATGAACATTCCATTATAATCTCTGCAGACCGTTGTTGCTGCCCCTCGGTCACCATTCCTCGAAAAGCCACCATCAACATTAATCTTTACGTAACCTTCTCATGGAGGCCTCCAGGGACATCTTTTAACCATGCATTTCCAAGGGATTTAAAATTCTAGTCAAGCGAATTTCGCCCATGCTACTGTACTGGACTCGAGCCTTTTGTGTGCGCCCAGTGTCTGTAAAATCAGATGTGCAGCCCAAGACGCCCCGCAAACCCTATTTGGTGCTTCAGGCAACAGTTACTTCGTTAGCGGTAACTAGTGTACTGGGCCGGCCCATTATAGTTCGTTTTTCATAAGACCCCTCTGTTTTTGGGAAGCTTCTCAACCACCTTTTTCTTTTATGCGTTTTAGGTTTTCCATTCTTTTGGTTTCACATCTTTTCTTTTCTGGTTTTTTATTTATTTCCGTTTCATTTTTTTCAAATTCGTGAACTTTTTTCCAAGCTTGATTTTTTTGGTACAAAATCGTGAAACTTTTCCAAATTTCATGAATTATTTCCCAAAATACAAGTTTTTGGTGAACTTTTTTTTCTTCATTTTTTTCAATTTTAGATTTTTTTCCAAGTCTTGAAATTTTCTGTTTTTTTTATTTTCCCCAAATTTACAAACTTTTTTTCAAAACATTTGAACTTTCTTAAAATAAATTGAACTGTTGGTGAACTTTTTGAATGATGAATTTTTTTTATTCACATTTTTTTTCGTTTCAATAACTTTTTTGAACACATGATTTATTTTTAATTTGAGATCTTTTTTTGTATGTTCATGACTTTTTTTCTGCAAACTTTTAAAATTCATGAACTTTTTTAGATTTGTGAACCATTTAAAATCATGAACTTTTTTGCAAATTTATGAAAATTTTCAATTTTTTTGAGAGTCAATGTGTCAAACTGAAATGTTAAAGGGTTGAATTGGCAATTGTCAACGGGTCCAACGGTCAGTGTTTAAAATGTCAATATGTCATCCGACGTGAACTACAGTCGAGTTAGGCAGAGAGCCACTGATACAATCAAGCGACATGAGTTGCTTTTAAAGGGTTAGCCCAACCAGGGCAAGGACTAGCCCAATCAGGGCAAGCACATGAGCCCCGCTTCTCCTAACTAGTTCAAAAGGAGGTCTGCTTAAGGCGCTACTCAGAGTGGTACACTTTGAACGTCGCCAGTGACACAAAAATGTATAGGTATGTCATTCAGTCCGAAGAATTCCTTTTGAATGGCGACAAGACACATATATGTTTTTTGTTTTTGCTCCCGTCTCAAAACGCGACGATGCACATACATGATTTTCTGCCATGTCGCCATTTCATTTGGCCACAGGTCTAGCGTCGCTAGAATGCACACACCGAGAAACAACTTGTCGATATTTTCACAAAGCCACTCGGTGAAGCAAGATTCCGTAAGTTAGATCATGAATTAAATATAGTGGACATTGGGTTGATGATCTTGCAAACATACACTTTCTCAACTAGTATCTAGTTTAGATGTATGCACATAAGTAGGGGAGCTAGTTCAACCCATGATATATCTTATCCCTACTACTGCGTAAACTGAACAAAATCTTTCACATTCATCATTTAATATGTCATTTGTGCTTTAAAGATGAGTATTGGTTTTAGACCCAAGGTTCATATCTCCGCGGTAATGTTTTCAGAGGACCGATAGATCCTTGTGTTGTTTTTACACATGGAGTAATGGACTCTGCATCTGGTTATCCTCTCTTTCCCCCCTTGTTTGTTTCCTTGTGAGATTATTACAGGCAAGCATGTTCTTTCTGACCCAGCACACGCCACCAAATCGACACACCGGCGGTAATCGACTGTGATTTCGTGGATTTTCAGTCGACGTCGCTCGCGGTGCATCCTTTTTTCTTGCACATCTCAAATCTAAGATGGACATGAGGATGTCCAGACCCGTTCGGTCACGGCCGCGCGACCCACGCAGGTCCCACTTGCAGCCACCCACCCCACCTTTTCCCCTCTCTCTTTCTTTTTTCAGAGGCAGGACGAACACGGAGCATGCCTGTCCGAGAGCTCGCTCGCTCCTCCGGCGATCACGCCACCTTCGCTGCGCCCGCGGCCGGAGCTGGTGTGCCTGCGGCTGCTCCCAGGCCGGTGCTCGCGAGCCTGCGGCTAGACCTCCCTGCCCATGGCTGCTCCCAGGCCGGAGGTAGCCGTGTCCGCTCGCACCCATGGGCATCCGTGCCCGCACGGCCATGGCCGCTCCCAGCCAGAGCTCGCGCGAGCACGCTCACGGCCGCTCCCAGTCCCAGCCGGAGCTCGCAGGCCAGCACGCCCACAGCCGCTCCGGCTAGGATCTAGCGTGCCCGCGGCGCTGCCTGCACGAGGTGACCACGAACTAGCACCCATGGCAGTGGACGCGGTTGGCACTTGGCGCCAGGAGTTAAGCATTGGCTCGCCGGACGAGCTCGCCGTCGTCGCTTCGGTCGCATTAGGACGCCGCCATTTGATTGTGTGCTTGCTGTGTTGCGTCCTCGCGAGGATGTCACCGGCTTATGTGCTCGTTGTGTAGGTTGTGAAGTTCGGCTCTTGTCCTTGATGTACGTCTTGTGCGTCTACGCGAGGACGCCACCGGCGGTTGCCGGGTGCAGGGGCAGCTCCGGTGTGTGTGTGCCATAGTATGTTCTTGCTGCCGCTGGTCCGTGCTTTGGTAGTGCCGTATACGACGTGTTTGTTAAAATGTCTGAAATAAGTGAGGACGATATGAGAGGACCGTGTGAGTCCGCAGACCAACGTATAGGGTCCAAATTAGTTCGTCCTGGCTGTAGATGCTCTAACGCGCCAACACGAAAATAGTGCGAAACCGCCCGCTCTCTGTTGATGCCCTTTGCCTATGATGGGCCTCTCAGAGCTTCTGTAGCCGGACTTGACAAATCCGATCACCGGTCAACTCTCAAATAATGTATTTATAGTCGGATATCTCAAATCCATACTATTACATGCAACGCAAAATGATTTTTAAGCGGAGCTCGTCCAGCTCCACCGTGCCCATGTCCATTGGCCGCCTGCATCCCTCGTAGTGTTGGTCCGGTCGCCGGCGAGGTAGAGTAGGACATGAGAAACTAGCTGGCTCATGGGAGTCGAGCTCCCGCTGTCTCCCATGCCCTCCTCTTCCTCGTCGGAGCCCGTAACCCGAACGGTGCCGGTGAACGTGAGATCGATGATGGATCCCTCTTTATAGTAGCCGACGTCTACCACGACACGGTTGCGTCGCCCGCACTAGTTCACCATACAAGGCGTCGGAGAATGCGACTCCGCCTCGCCAACGTCCACCGTCGCGAGGGTTGCTGCCGCCTCCCACGCCCGCTGCCTCGCACGCCACGCCATGTTTGTGTCGGAGGACACCCATGGTGCGTCCTCCAGCTCGGCGCGCCAATGGAGGGGTTGCGTGCCCCCACCACATTCGGTCGCCACACAGACCGCACCGCCTTCGGTGAGGCATCTACGGTGGATCCATGCATCGGTTGTGCGGACGCAATGGATTCCGGACGGAAGGAGTCCGAGCACTTCCGTCAGGCGGCCACTTCCTGGGAGCGATGGAGCACAAGCCGGACGGCCATCTCCTCCTCGGGGCCGCATGGGATGAGCTCGGGGTCGACGGATTTGAAGGTGAAGGACTCTGATCCGCTGCCGTCCATGCCGAAGAAGGCCAAAGATTGTCGGAGGTGAGCTCGGGTGCCAGAAAGGAATGAAGTGAAGTGGATAGGGCTTGATCCAAGCAGCGAATGAGGAGGAAATGTGTGGTCGGGTGGGCCTGCGTGGCCCGGGTCCAACGTGGCGGACACGCCCGGGCGCGCCCCGACGCCCTATGTAGGCCTCATATTTGGACTGGATATGAAGGGTCCCGGCCAGCCCAGACGTTTGTTGCCTATTTGAGGAGCACGTCTTGATTGAATTTTCATGACCGATTAGTGATCGGGACGTCTGTCTGGACGTTTGAGACGGTTTGGGGTGGCCAGTGTAGATGCTCTGATCCCATCAATTGAGACGGTTTGGGATGCCCAGTGTAGATGCTCTGATCCCATCAATAGCTGGTCACACGGACGCTGATGCGACCACTGTTCACTGTTGTATACACACCACTATCTTTTTCAGATACAGGATGCCTTGCTCAAATCCAAGGACCTTTTATTCAATAGTGACTCGTAGAAGCCAAGGCAGGATAAGATTTTTTTCTCCCTCCCCTCGTCCCCTGCGTCGCCATTTCTTCCTCCCCTTGTCCCCCGTGTCGCCCTTTCTGGCAACACGCGGGAGACCCAGATTGAGCCGCCTCCACCCCATTTCCACCTTCCCCTCGTCTCGCCGTCATCGGAGGAGCGCCGAGGAAGACCGCACCGGCTCTAGTGAAGGTGGCGAAGAAGCCATTTTGTTTCGTCGTCTGCAAGAAGGACAGCGGTTTCCATAGATGGCGCGCGGCGGGGCCAAGGCGACGCGGGGGCTCGCGTGCTCAGGAGGTAGCGATGCGGCGGCCCTAGGCGGCGCGAGGCGGGTGGGTCGCTGCGGTGGCAACGCGGTGCTCTACCCCCAATTTGGCGATATCATGCTCCTATGGCGCGTCCCTTGTGCACGTCTCGACTGGAGGAGGTGCTCTTTGAGGCGTCATTTTGAAGACCTCAATTGTAATGTCCAATATGCGGTCCTATCTTCACGAAAACTTGAAAGTCCCGCTAAGGATAGACGCGCATATCAAAGACGCTTTAGCAAGGTGGACATCATCACAAATACATGTATTGAATTGAAAAGAATACAAGATATAGGCTTACACTCGCCACA
>CBMN010763094.1:3915-17217 GCA_000582825.1 Hordeum pubiflorum
GAGGTAGATCAACTCTATACTCGCTACACCAATAATACAACAAGAGCAGACCGTAGGGTTTTACCTCCATAGAGAGGGCCTGAACGTGGATAAATACCATGTGTTCCTTGTCTCCTATTACCCATCGATCTGATCTCACAGCTCGCCCCCCTTACCCAAGGTATGTCGGTTTGCCGGTTTTGACACCGGCATTGGTACTTTCATTGAGAGCTCGGTGTGTGATCACTAGGATTGATGGATCGCCTGCAATTTGATAGCAGCATCAACTGTGGTAACATCTTCGTCCCCGGCCAGCTCTTCGCTTTCGGCAGTATGGTACTATCTAGAGATTACATGTCGAACAAATCATCCCTTCTTGGAGTACATGTCAGGTCTTCAGTAGAGTCCGATGTGCTCACGCCATGTCCTAAGGGCCTCAGAAGTCCTTCCTCCTTGATGGGCCTCCAGTCCGACCCATGGACTAGACCAGCTCGGCTGGGACCCCCTAGTCCAAGACACCATCACTGCCAGGTCATGATCTTCTCACGTTCAAATAATTCATAGAGTTGTCCCTTAATAGCACGCTCCTCCGAGAGAGACTCTGAAGAAGACGATGATGATCTAATGAAATATAGTCGACGTTCCAGCTGCTTAATTTTCGTATGTATCGAACCAAATGTGTCCATGCTCCAAGCACGAAGAGAACCAGCAACACGGTTCAAGTTCGCCCAAGTGGACTGCAAATAAAAAAATCCATCACGACCAGCAATCCAGGCCTGCTCCAGGGTATCCCGATAATCATCAGCACGCAACCACATTGCCTCAAATTTGAACCCATGTTTCACTGGTGACTGGCGGAGATGTGATGTGTGTTGGGATGGAGAAATCAGAAGAGCATAATGATCAGAAGTAGTAGTGATAAGATTCTCCACATAGTATTGATCAAATATAATTGTGAATTCGTTGTTGGCCACTGCACAATCAAGTCTGACTTTAACATAGCATTCCGGGACCTGTTGATTGCATCAAGTAAATTTCGGGCCAACAAAACCCAAATCCTTCAAATTATAATCCGCAAGACAATTACGGAAGGCAGATATTTGAGACTCACAGTGATCTCTCGGACCACAATGTTCATCTTGGGAAAGAACCTCATTGAAATCCCCACAACAAAGCTAGGGTCCATCCCATTGAGCCGCATTAATCTAAGGAAGTCCCGAAAATGAACTTTGTTCTCTCTTCTTGGCTCGCCATAAATGAATGTTGCATGCCAAGGCACTCCCTCTTCTGGTTGGACATGTACATCAATACATCATTCATTAAAAGCCTTTAAAGAATCTGTCACTGACCCAGTTCAGAATAAAACAAGGCCACCGCTCTGACCATCACTACTAATAGCATGACCACCAGTGAACCCAAAGACCACATGAATTTTTTTGCACATGAATCCCTCATCTTCGTCTCAGACAAAAAGAGGAGGGTGGGGCAGTAAAGCTTCACAAGCCAGCGAAGCTCGCCAACTGTCGAGTCCGGTATCAAACATCGACAGTTCCATCATATGATACTCATTGCGTCTGGCAGGGCTGCTCTGCAACCGCCGCCTGATCCGCCAATCGAGAAGGAGTAGTGCTTTGTTTCTTTTTAGCATCACCATCAACATCATCCACCGACACATGCGCACCAGGCACATGGAACAATGAAATCGTGCATGCTTTCTTTGACGTACATTGCTGCAGCAATTCTCAACGTACCTATTATTAAATATGCATATGAGAATTTTACTCGTTGGCCATCTACTAAGTATGGAGAGTACAATGTGAAATCTGCTTATAATTTGGCGCGCTCAAATAGCTTCTTACTAGCTTGCAGCCAGAGAGGACGTGGACAATCTTCTGAAAGAGCAAATGAAGGGAAATTTTGGAAATCCATCTGGTCGATTAAAGCTCCTGATAATATGAAGATTGTGCGATGGCGATTCGCACATAATTGCTTGCCTTCCGGTGAGCACCTTCTTAGGCATCAAGTTCCAGCTCTAGTAAATTGTTGTTTCTGTTGCAGATCAGAAAGTATTGAACATACCATACTGTTCTGCCCCCATGCTTATGCCATCTGGGATGGCGTAAAATCTTCTTTCAACATTAATTTACGCCGCTCAGATTTTCGCTCTACCACATAGTGGCCATTTGAATTTCTTCATCGGTCTTTCGACCGGGAAGCCACTGTTCTTGTGGTAACAATATGGCACATGTGGGAAGCCAGAAATGCGGCAAGAAATGAGGCTATTTATCAGCATCCTCGTGTTTCTACTGCAAAATTTGTGCTTATGTTGAGATGATACTAACTCATTTATACAAGCCAATACCCGTTAAAAGACGTGAGACTCATGGTTCTAGCTCTTGTTGGTCTCCGCCGCCATCGGGTACTATTCTTGTTTATTCTGATGCTGCTATTTTTGTTAATATCAACAAAGCTGGTTTGAGTGTGGTGGCTCTTGATCATGATGGAAATTGCCTCGTGGCATATTCTGAGCCCATCACTGGATACTTTGATCCGGAGATGGAAGAAGCACTTGCACTACATCGAGCAGTTACACTGGCCTGGGACAAACAATTCACACGTGATATTTGCTTTGGATTGCCTATCTTTGGTACAACGAATGAACTCCAACATCTGGGATCGATCTGATGTGGGCTCTGTGGTGATGGATATCAAACAAGATGCCATGACTTTTATTTCAACGTCGTTCAAGCATGTTCGTCGGCATTGTAATGTAGTGGCCTATGGTTTGACCAATTCTGGTAAGAATTCTAGTTTGTTGTGAGTTTTCCATTATGTTCTGGATTGTATCCAGAAGACCTTATATAGCTTTATTGCTTAATCAATAAAATGCCGACTTTCATAAAAACGAGGCGACGAGCCAACAACAAACCAACACCCTCGCATCCCGCGCCAGACAATGAGGACGGACTCTCGCGGCCGTGAGGAGCGAGCACCATCAACCCGTGTCTGTACGCAACACAACATTTTTATTTTTTCCCGCAAGAAAAAATGTTTTTATTTTTTCCTCGAAGAAAAGGTAGAGTATAGTTTGCATAAAGAGAAATCTTGCCACGAGTGTGACTCGGGGATGCGAGTGGGCGTCCCATATAGTACGGAAATAGTGCAAACTAAACTAAATCTGGGTGAAGAAATTATAGCTAACTTGATCTATTTTATACTACGAAGCGGGGTGGATCGGACGCGGATCTGTACCCCTAGTGTGACTGCAAACTAAACAGGAGGTCAAATCAATCAAACTTGGGACAAGCTTGGTTAGTATAAGCAAATAGTGTGACAAGCTTAGTATGCCAACCAAACACATCTTTAGGGCATCTCCAACGCCCACCTGCAAATTCCTTCGGTATATATCTGTTTTTGTGTCCGGACATGATCTGCGGGTATGATACGGAAGGGAGTCATCCAACGCTAATTACAAAGTATCCAGTTGGGAGGAGAAAAAATAAGGTAGGGACCTTACATGTGATGAGGATATTTGTGGTTTAGTGTCCAGTTGGAAGGAGTGGAAGAAGAGGGAAACCATACATGTGCGGATGAGATGAGAGAGAGAAAAGAGGGACATGCATGTGATTAATCAAGTGCATGTCCGGACTCCCGCAAAGCTTCCTTCGTTTGTCTCCAATTTGCCGGAAAACGGATGTCCGGACTACTTCGCGGATCGATGCAAAAACATGTTGGATTGCAAAACTGAACAAAAGTGTCCGGTCGGATATACATGAGTTTTGCGGGTCTTCTTGAAGATGCCCTTATGTCTCAACACATGCATTTTCTGCTTTATATTTTTCTCGAAAACGATAAGTTTCATCATGGAAGAAAAGGTAAAATACGAGCCTAAAGCGTAGCGGGCGTGACAAGCTCCACTTCTCGGACCACAAGAAACGATAACCATGTCCCGAACCACGGCAAACGAGGCCACGAGCCAACAGCAAACGAACACCCTCACATCCCGCGCCAGACCACGAGGACGGACTCCCGCGCCCGTGAGCGGTGTGCACCATCAGCCTGGAGATAATTACACATGCAGTCCCTGTACTCTTTAGCGTGTAACACGACGGTCCTTGAACTCGTGAAATACTCCACTACAGTCCTAAAATACGAGGATACGCTCCATTGGCTACAATACGGTCCTGAATACATCTCACGGTACACACAGCAGCCCAGCCCGTGTCACGCCAGCGTACAATAGAAGCATGAGACCCACATGTCAGTACAGGAGAGAGAAAGAATAGAAAAACAATTTGCAAGGGGAATGTTTGAACCAGAGACCTGTGGTCGCTGATTGCAAAGCCCTCGTAAGCTAACCACAAAGCAAAACTGTGCTCGTGTTTTATTTCTGAGCTAGACGTTTACATAGTGCGCCTCCATGTACCTCTCCATGAGACTATCACGTTCGTATTCTACTGGTTTTCTTTTTTATTTATTTTCCAGGTCCGCGATTAATTTTATTTTTTCCCCATTTGACAAAATAAATGTAAGAAAAATTTACAATAACCACGACGGATGGTTAATAAAGTGTTTGTGCATTTGAAAAAAATGTTCAGAATGTTTTGGAAAATATTTAACGTGTAATTGTAAATGCACTTTTCGAAATGTCCATAATGCATTAAAAAAATAAACACAAAGTTGAAGGAAAACAATAAGAAAACCGGTAGCTGGGCATATAATTGGGTAAAATATTACCATTTTCTAAGACAGCAATAAGCATTATTCAAAATACAAGTTTTTAATTTTTTAGTAGTTGTATATTTGAAAAATCTATAAGGATGCACAACAATTGTGTGTGCTTCAGTGCTTGTGGTCCTGAATGAAGATACATAAAATTTGCTTACATTTCTTTTTTTAAATCCACATATATTTTAGGAAAGGTTGATGTTTACCTCTTCAGGGTACAAAAGAACAAAAATAGAACAAAGATTTAAAATGCACAATAACTGTAATTGTTTATATAAAAAAAGTAAATTTAAAAAGAAATAGGAAAACTAAACACAAACATGGTAAAGAAACTTAAAAAAGGATAGAATACGTATCAGGAAAATCGCTTGAAGATTTTCTTAAAATACGTACGCTACGCTACTGAAGCCTGTCCAATTTTATGTTCGTCTGAACATGAGCGATACACGAAATTAATTTATATTTGCATTGTACATTAACCACACGTCGGTCTGGTGGCTAAGCTCATGTTGCGCAGATGGTCTACGGTCTCTTGTTCGAACCTTACCGCGTTAGAATTATTTTATTTCGATTGATTTCTCTCTCAAAGCGCTGACATGTGGGACCCACATTTCTACTGTATGCTGACATGGCATCAGTCTGCATGCGGGGCGTGGCGGGAGACATTCCCAGGATTGTATTGAAACGTATCATCGTATTTGACGCGCGGGTGCGTGGCGCGTTAAAATAAATTGGGCGTCGGAACAACATTTTAGCGCGCGCGTGTGATAGCTTTTTAGCCGCAAAATATAACGTGTCATAGTAGCGCTTCAAGAGGCGCGGGAAAAATACAACGCACACGTTCAAAACATACACAAAATAATAAATATATACATTCAAATAGTTCATCGGCAAACATTAAAATTCAAATTCAAACTAAACAAGCAAATTTAAACTAACAAGCAAATTCAAATTAACAAGCAAATTCAAATTCATAAAATATGCTAGTAAAAATAAAAATACATCTAGACTACTCTTCATCCTCTTCGGTGGTGTAGTCCGACGTCGTAAGAAACGCGTGTTCGGGTTGTCTAACTGGGAAATCGCCAGAGCCTTGCGCGTACGCTTGTCCTGGCGACGCGCAACTCGCTTCGCTCTCCTCTAGGCCCATAACTCGTTCTCGTTGGCAACGTCCTCCGGAAAGCGCGAGCGTCACTCCACCATGGCGGCCTCGTCGCTCTCGGCGATCAAGAGGCGGCGCTTCCGATTGCACTGGAGGCGGCAGTCCTCCTCGTTGACCAGACGCGGGGGAGGCGCGACATCCCGCGCCTGCTGGCACGAGGACACGTCTTGGAAATTCATCTGTGCCCGAGGCCGCCGTAGGCGCCATGCCGCCGCGTCGTATGCGCAGGCAGCCTCGTGGGCGGTCTCGAACGTGCCGAGCCCAAGGCGCGTGTCACCGGAGCGGATCTCCGTGTAGAACATGCCGGAGGGACAGGGGCGGACGCCGCGGAAGCCCGAGCTGCCCCGGCGGTGCGGCGGCATGGCGGGGCGCTGGAAGAATAGGGAGCGGGGGGCGGTGGAGCGCGGAGAAAAGCCGCGGGAGGGAATGGGGGCGGTTTGATAGGGCGGGCACGGCACGGGATTTATAGAGCGCGCTCGCCGACGCACGTCAAAATTAGCGCGAGGGCTGCCGCTTTTTCCCACGCGTGATTTTTTTTTAATCCGCCGTGATTTCGCGCGCTGTGCAGCCGCTCGCGCACGAAAACATCGGTTTTTAACGCACACGAAGTTTGACGCGCCTATTGCAGATAGTCTAATGGAGCATTCGATGAGTTTGAGGACCGTCTTATTACGTGCCAGAGAGTACAAGGACCGTGGCTATAATTATCTCATCAGCCCGTGTCTGTACGCAACGTAACGTTTTTATTTTTTCTCGCAAAAAACACGTTTTTATTTATTTTTTCCACAAAAAACAGGTAACGTTTCTTTTTTGCGTATTTTGCGTTTTTTAGGGTTTTTTGCGAATTTTGCGTAACGTAGTCGTACGGTAACGTAATCCACCAACAGTCCAACAGAACAGCGCCCGCGCGCACGCCACGGACGCAGCGCTCCAAAGACAGGCCATCGGCGCCGTCATCTCACCAGTCACCCCCACCACGCCCATCGCTATCGGCCGCGGCACCGCCCGAAATCCTGCGCCCCGCACTCGGGCTCGCATCACTCGACCATCTCCATCCGCCGATCCACCACATCCATCCATCCCGCGTCCGCCTCAAAACCCCACTACCCCGCTGCAACCGGCGCCCAGTCCTCCCCGCCCGCGCGCACTCGTTCTCTCACTGCGCCACACTCACCTGACCCACGGCATGGCGCCCGGTGGCTCTGGCTGCACCGCCACGGCCGGAACCGCGGCGCTGCTGTCGCTGGTGCTCTTGCTGCTGCAGGTCTCCGCGGGCGTGGCCGCGGGCGCCGACTGCCGCTTCCCGGCCGTGTTCAACTTCGGGGACTCCAACTCGGACACGGGCGGGCTGTCGGCTGCCTTCGGCGCCGCGCCGCCGCCCAACGGCAGGACCTTCTTCGGCATGCCCGCCGGCCGCTACTGCGACGGCCGCCTCGTCATCGACTTCATCGGTACGTACTACGTCTTCGCCTCAAGCTCTCGGTACTGTCAGGAGCTCTTCAAAGTCGCTCTACTGTGGATCTTTTTCTTCTTCTTACTTTTCACCCGTTCGATCTATCCTTCGGCTCTTCTGCACGGCTGCACACAGGGCCCACGGGGTTGATAAGGCCGAAACCTACCGCCTTCACTTGCAGGAGCCAATAAATGTAGCCTTAATTCGTTCCATGCGTAGCGGTGCAGCTGCAAAGGCAATTTTGAAAGCCAACGTCGTGCAGTACAGTGTTGTTATACGCCTTCTCAGAGTTCTGTAAAAGTTGGCAGACACGCAGTAACCTGTAGGAGTGCAGTAAAATTAGCCTGTAAAGAGTTAATTAACAACTTCTCTTGGAGCAATAAAATGCTAAGAGCTGGAGTACGATGTTGTTTGTTTTACTTTGTGTCACCCCCTGGTAGCTCCGGGAGTAGTATAGAGTAGTAGTAAAAAAGAAGGGATGTCTCCTGAAAGGGCCAAGCAGAACAAGACTTTTCTACCCCACAGTACATACTTTTGTTGTCCAGAACATCTGAAAGGCCACCTCAATTCACATCCTGCCTTGAATAAGTTGCGGTTGTCCGGCCACAGCCGGGCATCAGTTCATCGCCGGAAAGCGGCGGCCTTGGACTACGCGCCGCCTGAGCATGGCCGAAGGAAGCTGCACTTTGGCCCCGCCGCTGCGCGCGTGCGAGCGCCCGTGCCGTGGCAATGATGCGACGCCCATGCGCCCATCCGGGACCCGGCACACCATCGATCGCCAGCCAGCTAGCTGCCTACCGACACCATTCTGCGCAATCTGACAGAAAGGCTGGTCAGCTGCATGTGCGAAACATCACTCGAACGATGCCACTGCCATGCCATCGTCACGGGAAGATTTTGTGTTGGGTTGCAGCTGGAGAGTACTATCGTGCACCAGTACTCTTTTGGCTTTCGGCCGGGATGCTGATTTTCCTTTCTGACAAAGGGATGCTGATTTGAGAGGGACAGAAAGAAACGTTAGACTAATGGATGCCTCTTTGATTTAATTGTTTCTTTGGTTATGAAGATTTCCAGAGAATTTGACAGAATTGAAATCTTTGGTTTCGATGAGTGCGTTCCTGATTCGTAGGTCGAAATTTTCCCCGAGGATTCATTTACACTCTATGTCATAGAACATCAACTCAAACCTCTTAGATTTTCTTTTATGGTTTAATCAAACAAACAAACTCAGAAGTAATTCCAAGAAGGCTAGTGTGCTTCTAAAAAAAGAAAGGCTAGCTAGTGTGCAAGACTTCTAATCCTGCAACACTTCACTTTTAGTTTCTGTTGCTGTTAGCATTAGGTGACAGTCACCTAGTTGGCTAGTTAGAGACCTTGCATTCCACTTTCCTAAGACCGACATAGATCGCTTATGTTCCGTTATCTTCTGATAGTGGAAACCGGCCAGTACGGGTCATATGAAAAAAATTAGTTTGGCGGGTCTTAAGCGTCAGGAAAGCTTGAGGTGGTAGGATAGGTGGCTAAAAAATGGAACGACGAACAAATGTGAGCAGCGTGATCGTATAATATATAAGGACGCCGTAGATTAATTATTGGCTGAAGAGATTTTTGCTCCGGTGTCGGAGCATGTGTGGATGCTCTCTTAACACTTTTGCTTTAAATATATTCTTAGTGGAAGGCAATGGGCCACTAGCTTGATCCTGCACTACAAGTTGCTTTAGGAAGACTTTAGCACCGAATATTTTTCGACAAAAAGGCTAAATCGAGGTATTTGTTGCCAAAACTGGTCTGTTAAATAAAGAATTCAGAACCAGGACACTACAAACAAGAAATGTTGGAAGCAAAACATGTCAGTGCTTGGTGCTATATTTAGCATTTTACAGTAGCCAAAAAAGGCGAATTGCTCGGTGGATGGGTAGAAACATGAATTAGAACTCATCACTATGGATTGCGACATCGCAATGTGCTAATTTACTTTATCTTTTCCCCTGATATTGCAGCTGAAAACCTGGAAATACCTTACCTAAGTGCGTACCTCAACTCAATAGGAACCAACTTCTCACAGGGGGCCAATTTCGCAACAGCCGGCTCGACGATCAGCCGACAGAACACATCCCTGTTCCTCTCCGGGTTCAGCCCCATCTCCTTGGACGTCCAGTCCTGGGAGTTCGAACAGTTCATCAACAGAAGCCAGTTCGTTTACAACAACAAAGGTGGTAACAGCTAGACCAAATTCCGCCTATCTTAGTACCAAGTCGTAGTAGGCAGAACTGACGATCCATTCTGTTTATCCATTTTCCATGTATGTAGGTGGCATCTATAGGGAGCTCCTGCCAAAGGCCGAGTACTTCTCCCAGGCGCTCTACACCTTCGACATCGGCCAAAACGACATCACCGCGGGCTACTTCGCTAACATGACGACTGAACAAGTCATAGCGTTCATTCCTGAACTCATGGAGAGGCTGACCTCAATAATCCAGGTACATCTTATAAAGATCACCATCACATGAGTACATGACCAAGCTAGGAGGCTGGCTCGACGATTGATTGGAGAATTGATCTGCAGAGTGTGCACGGGCTCGGTGGAAGGAACTTCTGGATCCACAGCACGGGGCCTATCGGCTGCCTGCCTTACGCCCTCATTCACCGGCCTGATATCGCCGCGGTCAAGGACAAGGTTGGCTGCTCTGTCACCTACAACAAGGTCGCGCAGCTCTTCAACCAGAGGCTGAAGGAAACGGTGGCTCGCCTCCGGAAAACCTACCCTGACGCCGCGTTCACCTACGTCGACGTCTACGCCGCCAAGTACAAGCTGATCAGCCAAGCCAGCAAGCTAGGTAATGCGCCATGGCTGGTTGAACAAATGCATACGTGTAGCTGCTGCTTGCGTACGTGGTGTGCTGGAGAAAGCTGAGGCTGCCGTTCTTGTCTGCAGGCTTCGACGACCCTCTGCTCACCTGCTGCGGGCACGACGCCGGCCCGTACAACTTCGACCCGAAGGTTGGTTGTGGCGGGAAGGTGCTGGTGAAGGGGAAGTGGGTGGTGCTGGGAAAATCTTGCGACGACCCGTCCAGGAGAGTGAGCTGGGACGGCGTCCACTTCACCGAGGCAGCGAACAAGTTCGTCTTTGATCAGATCGTCGGTGGCGCGCTCTCGGACCCGCCCATGCCCCTGAGGCAGGCTTGCCGGAGCAAAGGGCAGTGAACTGCAGAGGGGTCGTTGGTCAGGTTGGCCGTGCCACTGCTGCTGCTACTTGCTCTGTAAGTGTACATCGTGGAAGCGCCTTGAGAGAATACAGTACCAGCTTCATTTTGTGACAAGGGAAAGACGGGAATAGGGATGGGTCGCAGGGAGGAGCAACGCAATGCACGCCTCTTGTCCTGAGACAGTCTGTATAAGTGGTCGGTAAGGCATAAGACATGTTTGCTCTTGGCAGTCTTGTATGTATGGTTTTGATTTTGTTGTGGTCTGAGGCGAGTACTGCGTTCTTTGATGCTGGACGAGTGGACGGTGGCAGTTCGCTTCCATGGCTATGCGAGTATGTATAAAATTTCTCAAAGAAGAAACACTACGCAATAAGTAACTCCTGGACTCTTGTTCAGTCTGCCATTCTGCAACCATGGGTTCCTCTCCTTCGGCCTTACCCTCAACTCAAGATAGAACTCAAAGATCATAGGGCATCGGAGTAGGTTTGCTATGGCCATAAGAGCATCTAGAGCCGCAACTTCCAAATCGGGCCGGTCAAACGCCCGCGAACGCGACCATCCGGCCTCTCAAACACCTGCGCACGCGGCCAGTGACGGAGCCAACCAACAAGGAGCCGGGGCTAAGTCTTTACACAGCGATCTTGCCCAGCATTTGCCCAAGTGACTGGTAATATTAATCATAGTTTCTTTGTATTGTTTAGTGGAGAATGGCTGTAGCAGCCCGGGCAGCTGTCCAGGTCGCCGGGAGCTAGCTCCGCTACTGGACGCGACCGGACGCGTCCGCAGGCACTGACCGGTCACCTTTTAAATTTTTACTTTTACAACTTATGTTTCTCATTTGTTTTCTTATACGTCCGGTCACATGCATGTGATTGATGGAGATAAAGTGAGAAAAAAAAAGAATAAACAAAGAGAAAAGATGGGCCAAATCATATTTGGAGGATGCAGGACCACTGACCGGTCTCATCCAGACGCACCTCATGCTCATCCCATATATGAGGACAATATGAGGAGTGCCGGACAGCCCAACCATTTAAGGAGGCTATGAGGGGTCTGGTTGGGTCAATTTTTTCTTCTCTCTCCTGTCCGGTCAGTGGTCCCTACGCCCGCACGGTCAATAGGAGTCGTCCGGTTGTAGATGGTCTAAGAGCGTCTCCAACGCTGACCCCCGCACCGGCTTGGTCTAGACTACAGAAGCCATCCAACAACGTCTCGTGGCGGCTCCCATCAGTTCGCGGACCAGTCTGGACTGCCGTTTTTTCACAAACCGGAACCAAACCAAGGGGCTTTGCGGAGTCCGGACACAAGACACGTAGGACTCCGAAACCTTCGGCCCACCCAAACTGAGGCGAAGCCCGCGCTTTTTGTAGCTATCGATGGGACCGGGAAAAAGGATCAACATTTTGGGCCAATATTCACACTTGGTTCCATGAGCACAAGCATTTCGAGCCCTACTTCGACACACTCATTCACAACCATGGGGTGAAGTCTCTCAACCATCGATGGTACATCATCCAAGAGGTCGTGTCCAAGTATTGAGGCCACTTGAGGCAACTCATCGGACTGTGGCCAAGTGGTGCGCAAATCTCCGAGCAATTAAGTTGTTATGTGTTGATCATTTGGCCGGATATGCATTGTTGTGTGATCATTTGGCTGGATATCCATTGTTGTGTTGATCATTTGGCCGGATATGCAGCATTGTTGTGTTGATCATTTGGCCGGATATGCATTGTTCTGTTGATCATTTGGCCGGATATGCATTGTTGTGTTGGTCATTTCATAATGTAGCCTTCCTGTGCGTGCAATGTGTTATTGAAGTTGGAGAAGAAGAACTTCACCGTCATGCATTGTTGGTTGAAATTGAATTGACAACCCAAGTGGAACCTATTCATTGCCAAGACCGCCGGCATGGACGCCGAAGAAGAAACCGGTGATCCAACCGACCCAACAAAAGAGTCGACCAAGAAGGTTAGAAGAGGGTTCCGAGGAATGAAGTGGGAGGAGGTGAAGACGAAGCGAGAAGGGGCAGCGACCAAGATGAAGGAGAAGGGCATCTTGACGAAGAAAGAGAAGGCATGCGTCAAGTGCTCCGACGTCAAGGAGGCATGCAAGGTCGAGAGGTTTAACATGTTGATGGCAGCGGTTGACAATAAGATAAAATTCGAAGAGAAGATGGCCATGCTCGAAGAGAAAATGGTTGAGGTCTAAGCCATTGCGAAGGACGCGAAGATGTTGACCTTGAAGATGGATGATTTGGATGACGATGCAAGAATGATCGTGCAAGCCGTACATTTCAAGATGTTGACATGAGGAAGATCTGGAGGTGGAGGTGGAGGCGGAGGCAGAGAAGGAGGGGCCGAGAAGGAGCCGACCAAGAACACGACAACGGCAGAGTGAGTGATGAGGCTTGGATGTCCTGTCCGACAGGACATTTTTTGCATGGACTGTCAGACTGATATTGTTGTAATCGGACATGTAAAAACTATATATACTTGTCTATTTTTGGTTATGAGTAGGCTCTGCGTCAGCATCACCAACACAGGGAAGTGGGAAATGTCTCCGTCTCATGGTTGCACCACCGTGGTCCATGGCGACCACCCAATCCATGTTGATATCTTTTGTGCCGGTGATGCAACTCTCCGTGAGGGTGCTCTGGTCACTAGTAGAAAACGGGCCTTTAGTCCCGGTTTTCCAACCGGGACAAACCAATCGGGACTAAAGGCCCCCCCCCTTTAGTCCCGGTTGCATCACGAACCGGGACTAAAGGCCCTCCA
>CBMN010763115.1:0-11198 GCA_000582825.1 Hordeum pubiflorum
CTCCCCCAATCTTGAGTGATACTTTATCCTTCATGAGGCCAAAAATTATACATATAATTCCGATCATGGTGAACCAAGTGCATAGGACAAAAAATTTGTTGTGGAATTACATCTTCAGTCGGTTCTAGTCCCATGAATCAGAATCATCCAATAGCCTATACAATGCCAATGAATTTCCCTCCAAATATAAATAGAATAACTTCTTTTGAACTCCATCCCTCAATATTCCTGCAAGCTTAAATAATCCACATAGTTAATCTATAAGAAGTATGTGCATATCAGGATGAACTGTTCCATCTCCTGCATAGGGATTAGCATGCAATCTTTCCATAATAGCAAGAGGAATCTGATAATAAATATTTACAGTAGATGGAGGCTCCTCTCTTATCAATTATGCACGTGTGGAGGACACTAAAAATAAGCCTAACAAAGGATTATTTTCCATAATAACAAGTTTAGATAAAAATCAACACGAACGATAAAAGTTTTCTCTTACCAAGAGCGCTACACTCCCCGGCAACGGCATCAGAAAAGAGTCTTAATGAACCAATAGTATAGGGGACCAATCGTAATCCTTTTTATAAGTAAGAATGTCGAACCAAACAAGAAGTAGAAGGAATTGTTAGGCAGTTTTCAGCAAGGATTTTACTGCAAGTGCTCTAAAATAGTTTGGATAAATAATTTGATTGCAAGATAACTGGTAACGAGTGATTACTAACAAAGGTAGAAAAGTGTAGTAAGTAGCAAAATCCTTAATTATGCTAAGACAAGCCGGTGATACTTCTTATAGAGATTAAAACGCTCTTGGGGACACACGAGAATATCGCCAAGTTACCACCATGATTCATTGACTTGCGTTGATTGCCTTGATAAGTCATATGTGGGTGGACTAGAGGTAAGGTACTGTCCTTACTTGAACAAATACCTACTTATGGATGTACTCTTCATTCAAGCATCCACAACTACAATAGAAATAATAAGATAAATTTAGTACCCCGATAAATCCCGAACGTTCAGATTTTAAGCATGTCACCCAGAAAGTTTTCTCATGGAAACTTTAGTTGATGCGAGGTGGCAACTTTAGTTGTTAAAACATGGCGACTTTGTCCCATATCGGTTTTTTGTCAGAAAATTGCCATGTTTGCCAACCTCGCATGAACTAAAGTTTCCACGAAAAATGTTCGGGTTGTCATGCTTAAAATCCAAACGTTCAGGATTTATCATTTCCCTAACTCTAACCATAGCATTAAGCAATTGGATCCAAAACAACTCCTCACGAATAATTCATAAACTAGGTTAAGGTTTCTATTACTCCCGCAACCCATAATCAACAAACTAATTCCACAATGCCTCCCCGTAGGCCCAAACATGGTGAAGTGTCATGTACACGATGTTCACATAACACCACTAGAGAAAGAACAACACAATATAATATCAAAACATTGAACGGTGATCAACTTCACATGATTACTAGCAACAAGACTTCTCCCATGTCCTCCAAAACAAATAGAACTACTCACAACTCATCATATTGATCATGATAAATGGGTATAAATATATGATTGACAATCTGAACATAATAATCTTCCACCAATTAACCAAATAAGCACCAACTATAGGATGTAATTGACACTACTAGCACCTCGAGGTACCAATCTGAGGTTTGATATAAAGATTGAACACAAAGGATGAAGTAGGGTTTAGAGATGAGATGTTAATGATGAAGATGATTATTCCCACGATGAGAGGAGTGTTAGTGATGATGAAGGCTTTGATTTTCCCTTCTGGAGGGAAGTTTTCCCAGCAGAATTGCTCCGTAGGAGTGCAAAAGTGTTCCGGCTCTATTCCACCTCACAGACGGCGAAATGAAGTCCCATAATCCTTCTCTTAATTTTTTCTAGGTTAGTTAGGATCTTATGGACGGGTCCCACAAGCTCAGATGGCTTGGCTAGGGGGGGTTGCACCACCTGCCCTTTTGGCTGGCTGGTGGGGGCCCTCTAGCATATCTTTTCTCCATATTTAACTATATATTCCAAAATCCATGTTTCATTTTGAGCTCTTGAGAATTGCTATATCTTCTGTTGTTTTAGGTCCAGAATATCCCTCTCTCTTGATGTAACTTGCATTTTAAGAGAGAAAAGGCCTTAGAATTGAACCATAATTTAAAATATTACATTGAGATAAGGTAAATTATAGTAGAAAATAATGATGCAAAATGGACGTATCAATGACCCAAAAACGCTCCATATATATTTCTGATTTACAACAAATTATATTGTTTATATACCTGTGAACCATCCACCAGCTGAGATTTGGACACCTTCTCCATGGTTTTAGTTCCTTTCTTATAGTTTGATAATGGGAGATCCTAAACTTGCTGATAGAGGAATAAGATGGTCAGATTCATCGTATGTTTTGCACTTGCCACAAAAGTGAGTCTTGCAATTTAGAGTTTTTGACACATAATTGATCTGTCTTTCACACTTCCTCCTTTATTAAACAACTTAAGTTAGTCTTGTCATTATACATCTAACTTTATTAAACGGAACCTTTTAAACTAACACAAATATATCATGTTGTAGGAACACCCATATCACGGGGATGTATAGCTCAATGCACCTCTTATTACACACTATCAAAGTATTATGATATAATGAGTTCGATCTTATGTTACCCATTAAAGTTCCTTCAACTACATTTTTTATACAAGTTTATGGAAAATATTATTTACCTTCTCATTACTATCTAGCCTAAGTTATAGCAATGTCAATGTACTAGAAGTCTTTTAGATTTATTCCAACACTTCGGTCTGAATTTGGAACCATTATTGGCATCCCAATATTATGTTATCTCCCATGTTTCATATGCTGATTGAAGATCTCTATGCTTTGACTCAAAAAATTGGGGGGCGCGGCAACGCACGCCATCATGGTATAGTTCATATAAATGTTGTGTATAATCATAATGTTAATGATTGCGCATACATGCTACTAACTCAATGGAGTTGAGTTGCTAAAAAACTCAATGGAGTAGTGGCCATGAGTGATTTGCAAGGATGAGTTAGAGATCTTCGTTGAGTGTCTTGGTTGGACGGTGCTAGTGAATATAGTATGACTATATTATAGTAGTACATGAGTGTCGTACAACCTTTTTCTCAGGGGAGGGATGTCGTACAATCCTGATCGAAAAATGGCTTGGTACCAAAGAGAGAAAGTCAATCGCACATACATTCATTTCCGAGGGGCAATACTAGAAATACCACTTCTTTCAAGGGCCGAACGTGCAAGATTCCTATGAATGGAAATACTCGCTTCCCGAACCTACCTCTTACCTTCGCCACACCACTCAACCACTCACTAACGCATGGTCTCTACCACGCCCCGACCTTGCCTAGGGGGGCACTTCCGTGTGACCATCGCGTATATAGGGGATTGTCCTCGCCTCCACCTGCCAACCTACACACCCGCTCCACCGCTTCATTAAAAACTCTGCCATTTACCAATTCAGGCGAGGCTCCATCCCCTAGTAACTACGACGAGGTACTAGCTGCCATGTGCGGCGGCGCAATCTTTGCGAACCTCAAGACGCCCGTAGTCAAACGAAGGGTGACCCGCGTAATGTTGTGGCCCGAGAAGAAGAAGGCTCGATGGGCAGGCGACACAGACCTGCGCTTCATAGGGCTCGATGGATTTGGGGCCGAGCTCGGGGTGGAGGACGATGACATGGACTTTGAGGACTTTGAGGCTGACTCTAGGGACTCCGTCTTGGATCTCGGGCATGGTGGGGTGGCTAAGGATGATAATGACATGAGGTCATCGAGATCAATCCGTTCACCGTCGTCAAGAGGTCTCTTCCTAAAGGTATGGGCCCCACATCGCTGGCACTGGTTTTAATCCATGTATTAGGATTAATTTTTGTCCTTGTGGAGCCAATACGTTATGAGAAAATGTGATTCTACAATATTTTCTACCTAAAATATTTAAGCCCCTCAAAAAATGAACCATCGTCTTGTAACCACGTAGGATGTTGAAAGTTTTTGGATATTACTAAATTTTTCTATGCATGGTTTACACAATTTTTATGCTATTTTGAGTATAAACAACTCAGGTGTAGATTTTGTATGCAAATTATATGTTTTGGCCGAGAGTTGTGCTTCATTCATGCATCGTCCAATCACATCCTCTGAAAAGAAATAAAACTACTCTCAAATTATTCTTCTCTGTGTCAAGTAAGACACACAAAGTCGCGAAGCAATGTTGCCATGTTAGTTTACCTTTTTTTAGAAATCTCTATATACAGGGTTAGATCATGAACACATTAGGAAAAAGCTGCAATGTTCATCTAAATTCAATAAGTAATCGTATAATAATGCTAACGATTGCACATACATGGTAGTAACTCAAAGGGGGTTGGTAGATATGTGTGATTTATAAGGATCAAAGACTTAGAGAGTCATTTATAAGGATATATTGGTTGAATATGAAGTACGCCGATGTCATGTTAGTTTAAAAGAAATACTAGATCTCCATATACATGTTTAGATCAAGAATGTGATGAGAAAGTTGCAATGCAAACTTATAATTCATATAACTACCGTATAATAATGCTAATGATTGCACATAAAATACATGCTAGTAACTCAATGGAGCAACTTTTTTTATTATTTGAGAACAATTGAGTAAGTAGCTCTGAGTGACTTACAAGAATATTAGAGTTACATAAAATCATTTATAAGAAGATATTGGTTAAACATTTGGTTGGATGAACCCGTCCAATAAACCCGGACGGAGGGAGCGTGATAGTAGTAATAAAGCCGCACTACACGCGTGTGCTATACAATCTTGAGATAATAAAGAAGTAACTAGCTATGAGTTATTTGCAAGGATCTTAAAATTATATACAATCATTTATGAAAACATATTGGTTAAAAATTTGGTTGTATGAACCTGTCCAATAAACTCGGACGGGGAAGTATAACAGTAGTATTACAGTCATACTATAGGTGTGTAGTATAATCTTGAGCTAGTAAATGGCTTAACTAGCTATGAGTGATTTGCAAATATCTTAGCATTACACACAATCATTTATGAGAGACTTTTGGTTAAATGTTTGGTTGGTTATGAGCAAGGATCTTAAGATTACATACAATCATTTATGACTTATGAGGATATTTTATAAATATTTGGATGGATCAACCCGTCCAATAAACTCAGACGGGGTAGGACAATAGTAGTACGATCATACTACATGTGTGTAGTATAATCTTGAGCTAATAAATGGCATAACTAGCTACGAGATTTGCAAAGATCTTAGCATTACACACAATCATTTATCGAGAATATTTTTGGTTAAATGTTTGGTTGGTTGAACCCATTCAATAAATCCGGACAAAGAGTGTATGACAATCTTGAGATAACAAACGAAGTAACTAGCTATGAGTTATTTGCAAGGATCTTAAAATTACATAAAATCATTTATGAAAAGATATTGGTAAAACATTTGGTTGGATGAACCCATACAATAAACTCGGATGGGGAGTTAGATAGTAGTAGTACTGTCATACTACAGGTGTGAAGTATAATCTTGAGCTAATAAATGGCGTGACTAGTTATGAGTGATTTGCAAAGATATTAGCATTACACATAATCATTTATGAGAACATTTTTTGTTAATTATTCGGTTGGTTGAACCCGTCCGTACGACAGTAGTAGTACAGTACTACACGTGTGTAGTACAAAAAGAAGGTCAAACGTACACCCATCCGCTCATTCCCTAAAGAAAATACAAGATATATCACTTCTCCCAAGGGGTCAGCGTGCAATTTTCACTTTTGGAACCGACCTCGTGCCTTCCACTCTCCACGCAGCCCCTCGCTGACGCGTGGTCCCCATCGTGCCGCCCCTCGCGCCGTCATGAGGCCACCACCTATATAGGGTACTGGCCTCGCCCCCTGCAAACCCACCCTTGTTGCCTCGCTTTATTAAAACCTCTCCTCATTTACCAATTCCGGCGAGGCCCCTCCCCCGACGACGACTGTGACGAGGTACCAGCAACCATCATGTGCGGAGGAAGGTTACTCGGGGACGCTGAGGTTCCCGTGGTGACGCGGAAGGTGACGGAGGCAACACTGTGTCCCGAGAAGAAGAAGCCCCGAAGGTGCGACTGTGGGGCCCAACACTTCATGGGGCTCAGCGGGCGCGAGGGACTCAGGCTGGACGATGAGGAGGAGGACTTCGAGGCTGAATTCAAGGAGTTCGAGGCCGACCCCAAGGTCTTTGACCTGGAGCTCGGGCGCGGTGGGGTGGCTGAGAAGGATAATGACGATGAGGTCGTCGAGATCAAGCCCTTTACCGCCGTCAAGAGGCCCCTCTCCCAAGGTATCGACCCCAGGTCGCTTGGACTAGCTTTTAATCCGCGTATCATTACCTCTAGTGATTGACTGATGTCTACCCTCATTTGGATTTATTAGTCTTCTTGTATTTTGGGTCAAACTTTGACCACATAATTAACTAGTAAAATGTTAATGCATGTCACAAAAGGTTATATTGTTGGATTCTTATTTGAATGTAGTTTTGATATTTTTTTCTATGATTACTTATATTTTATTAGTTAAAATCATAGTTAAAATATGACCCAAAATATGAGGGGTGCTAGTTACCAAAACGAAGGTCGTAGAAGTAAGGAGTGTTGTTGCAAGGCTATGTTTGGGTGATGTTACTCATGTTTGTTTGGAGATTCTGGATTGGACGTGCTATCATGGAGTGATTTGGGTGAAGGATTAGGGTTTTTCTATTTCTTTGTCGTGTTAGGTTGGTATGTTGTTTCCGAAACCGTTCCTTTCTTTTGAGAAGCGATTTTTGTTGTTAGGTTGTCGATCTTGTGATTTATACTCGTAACCTTTGATGGTGATTCATAAGTTTACTGTTTAGTCAAAAGGGGATAGAAAATCCGCAGAAAGGGCCGAATGTCTCCGTTTTTGCTTGATGGTCTCGGCCTCTGGAAGTGTTTCCTTGTTATATGGTTGTAGGTGCGTCTGAGGATTGTTCGAGACTTGGTTCCTTTATCAGTCTAAAATATTATTCCGCTAATCATTGAATCCGACTGAAAAAATATATCCTTTAGTCTGCATTATCTATAATGCAATTTGTAGATTATAATTGCAGAATAATGTCAAAGGTCTATAACATGAGGTATGTTTATCAGTACCCTGGAATTTTTTATTAGCTGTGATTTTTATTTTATTTTATTTATTTCGTGGGTGACTGATGATGTGTTCACCCGAACTTGACCCATCATGGTTCATTGTTCATTACGATCAATATATTCTACATATAAATTCATGTCCATGATGAAATTATTTACTTTTTGTGAGAGAAGTTTGTCTGTGTTGATACCTCTCAGCATTGACATTGATGTTCCATTGCAGGTTTTGATGGTCCTTCAGAAAGGCCGATAAAGAGGAAGAGAAAGAATCAATTCAGGGGTATCCGTCAGCGCTCCTCTGGTAAGTGGGCTGCTGAAATTAGAGCTCCTAGCAAGGGTGTCCGTGTCTGGCTTGGTACTTTTAGCAGTGCTGAAGAAGCCGCAAGAGCTTATGATGTTGAAGCACGCAGAATCCATGGCAAGAAGGCCAAGGTTAACTTTCCAGAGGAACCAGTAGTTCAGGAACCTAAAGCGCCCAAGCAAAGCACAACACAAGAACGTACTGTCACACCAGTGGTCAACAACCTCGCCAACCCAAATGCTTTCGTGTACCCATTTGCTGACTTTGCATCAAAACAACCACTTCTTCAGCTTGATTACATGCCATTTGTTCCTGCAATGAACTCTGCTAACCCTGTTGAAGCTCCTGTTATGAATATGTACTCTAACCAGGGAAGCAACACTTTTGGCTGCTCTCACTTGGGCTGGGAGTATGACATCAAGACTCCAGATATGGCATCCATTGCTCCCATTTCCACCATTGTTGAAGGAGTGGAATCTGGACTTGTCCAGGGTGACACCTACAACCCAGTGGTGATTGCTGAAGGAGCTGAATCTGCGCTTGTCCAGAGTAACACCCACAACTCAGTGGTGCCTCCTGTTATGGAGAACGATGTTGTCGATTTCGACGCTTGGATGAGGTTTTTTATGGATGATGGTGTGGATGAGCTGATTGATAGCCTTCTGAATTTTGAAGTGCCTCAAGATATCGTCAGCAACATGGACCTCTGGAACATTGATGACATGCCCATCTGTGGCGAATTGTTTTGAGGGATTCAAACCCCTGTGTATCGGGACAAAGGGTAAGCCTTCGCAATTTGGATGTTCAGTTTGAGGTTGATAATCTTTTCATTACTCTGAACTTTTTGCTCTGTGTTTCAGGAATAAGACTCTAGGAGATTGGGAAGCACCCCATTGTCACCTTCGGCCAGCATATGCTTATGTCCAAGTGTAGATGCAAAAAAGTCGCATCCTGAGTCTCTTATGTAATCGGCCCTTTCCCAAGTTGACTGTCTATGTGGCAGCCATTTATGATGAACTGTTGTCTTTATCTTTTGTCAACTTTGATGTCGTCATTACCATTTCTGAATGTGAACAACATGGATGTGTGTCCAGTTTGCTTTAATCTGTGCATTTGATCACTTTTTCCCTTTAGTTCTGGTTGTTTAATTGGTGATAGAAGTAACCTATATATTTAATTTCTGAGCATAAGTTTATCTGTTAAATATGGATTCGCATGGCTGCTTGCACAATTTCTGCTGTACAGGTGTTGTAAGTTTTTTCGAGGTTTCAACCTCTTTTTTTTTTTTTTGAATAAGGATGTGCAAGCCAAACTGTCCTCATCTTTTTCCAAAAAGGTGTGGTAAGCCAAGCTGTCCTCTATATTATACGTCTTATTTCAGGCTCGGGCAAAATATACCTCTTCTTTCTACATGTAGGTCTTCTCACCGATGTAGTTCTTACATAAACATTTAGTGCGCTCAATTCATGATTTGAGGGATCTGTTCCATTTCAGTGCATTCTTATAGCAATGCATTTTACTGTCCCTCAGCCCCTCTCGATGTGAAAAGCGAGGTATGAAGACAACTTCCATGCGGATAGTTTTACACCTAACAAGCTCTGAAGTAGTCCGAGCAGGACAACAGTATGTCGAATCTTCTTGTTGTTTCGTCGATTTCATGGCTAGAGCTTGCTGGAGGCTGTTATGGAGAGCCAGCTGTTTTCTTCCGATGACTCCTGAAGACTATAATTTTACCCCCCCCCATCTTTCATTTGTGAGTATGCATCTTCAGGAGCATAGTACACTGACGGCGAGAATACAAAAGCTAGGCCATCTATAAAATGTTTGGTCGTTTGTACTTATATTAAGCTCTCTGGCTATCACGTTCGTATGGGGTATGGACCGATTGTTTCATTTCGTCTGTAAACAAAAAAACCCAGATTGCTTGCCACGAACAATCCCACAGAACGTCAGTCTTAATCTATACTCTCAAGTCTCAACACATTGACCCAGCCCAGCCTAGGCACGAGACCAGACCTGCAGCTGGTCTTGGAATACAACTTTGCGGTGGAGATAAATTGCTGGAAAGCATTACAAGTCATAATCAGCCCAAGAGATCACGAAACAAAACACACAGCATTCGACCGGCCGATCGATCTACATCTACTCCTAGTTGGACGAGAACGAGCATGCAGCATCCCATCCACAGGTGTGTTGAGGCGATCGACGCACGAGTTGAGGCCGAGGCATTCAATCCGTTGGCTTCTCTTCCGCAGAAAGGCATCATCATCCAACCAAAGAGAAGTCAGCTCCACTTCCAACCATACTAGTAGAGCAGAACAAAATTCAAAACCAAGCCAATTCAAGTCTGTGGTCGTGCCGCACGTACGTACCCGTCTTGGCCGGTACTGGCGGGAGGCGAGCTCCGGCGGAGGCACCTGGTACAGGTCCTCGTCGACCGGCCGCACCACCCTAGAGGCAGTGGCGGCTCTCGACGTGGCGCGCCTCCCCTTCTCCCGGGCTACGTCACTCCTTGTCTTCTTGGGCGTCGGCTTGCGCCGTTGCGCGGAGGCGGCGAGTACTTGAACCATACGTCGCTGTAGGCCTCCGGCTCCGGGCGTAGGCGGCCGGCGGCTCGTCGTAGCCGTAGTACTAGTTTCACTTCCCGAACGCCGGCATCTGCCGCCTCCTCGCCTTTTCTAAAACCAAAAACCACAAATGCTTAGCCAGGTGAGTTAGAGCAAACTTCAATTGTCCGACCCATTTCGACCGCTCGGATCATTGCGGACAAAAACGCCGTGCAACGCGGTGACTCAAACTCAATTTATGTCTTCGGGACGTCCGCGCTAAAGCATTTGAGGCTTAATTTTGGGTCGCGATCAGGGGCGGAATTAGCATGGGATTATGCCTAGGGCTAAATTAGCTTTAGTGATGTATTTTAGGGAATTTTTGTACTTTGTAAGAAGGGATGACAAAGACTATTGTCACTACACCTAGGGCTATAGCCCCATTTGCCCTAGGCTTGATTTCGCCACTGGTCGTGATTGTATTGACGGGGACACGAAACGGACGTCATGTGCGCCCCTTCGGTGTCGGCCCCGTCCTCACACGTCAGCCGACCAACCGCCCCACGTGGTCTTATTTATGGCGGCCACCTATTATGGGTCCATGGGTCAGCGAGTGGAAGCTACGGGAGACCGTCTTTTTATAATCCACGCGTGTGGGGGTGTGACCTCATCCACTTCCACTCCCGTCCACATCTAGCCCCGCCTGCTTCCTCACCGGAGACAGAAACCCTAGCAAGCGAGCGCCATGGGCACCTTCAGCGGCAGCGGCAAGGGAAAGATCACCACCGACGCCTCCTCCTCCCACGCACCTCCTCCGCCTTCGGCGCCTGCATGCCCCGTGCGGGAGCAGCTGCACATTCCAGTCCACCAGGCGCGGTGGCACTGGCAATACAGGCAGCCACTCCCGTACCCGGACGTGACGCTGCCGCACGACTGACACTTGGATCCGCAGCGGATCCGTGTGCCGACGCTGCCGCTGTCGCGACGGGCGCATGCCGAGGAGGTGCACGGGCGGCGGGAGCTCCTGACACCGGAGCAGCGCCGACTGCTTGCGTATGCACCGGACTCTCCCGAATGAGAGGTCTGGTTTGCCCTCGAGCACGAGGAGCAACGCCGGCCCGGCGTGCAGGCCCACCACACCAACCCCC
>CBMN010763124.1:0-14153 GCA_000582825.1 Hordeum pubiflorum
GCCACCCCGGCCCCACAGCGGATGCACCAACCCCACTGAGCGCCGGGCCCCACCGCGAGGCACACCTAATATGACGCCACCTCCCCCACCCACCTCACTCTCTCTCCTCGTTTTGCCGGCCTCCTTCGTCCCGTCCCTCACCTCGCCACCTCGCTCGCCTTCCATTTCGAATCCCGCACGGCCGACGCCTAGCGGGGCGCGCCGCCGCAGCGACGGGGAGGGGGCTGTGACCCTATCCCTCCGCGCCAGCCCCCCTTACAGCCGGCCGCTCGCGGGGCGCACGTCGGGCGGGGCGTGACCGGGACTTTCTGCTGGGGGCGAGATCTCAATTCTCACCGCCCGCGCGTGCTGCGGCTGGGATTGCGGGAGTTTTGAAGCGGTTGGTGCCTGCGGCGGCGGCGGCGGAGGAGGACGAGGAGGGCCGCGGCCATGGCGGGGTCGAGGTTCGGGTCGTTCAAGTCGGACAAAGGGGACTCGGCCGCGGCGGCGGCGGCGCCGCCGCAGAGGAAGGACCCGTACGAGGTGCTCGGGGTGGCCCGCACCGCCAGCGACCAGGAGATCAAGAGCGCCTTCCGCCGCATGGCGCTCAAGTAAGGCCGCTCGCCGGCTCCGTCTCAGATTCGGGCTGTCGTCGTGCTGCTGCTCTTGTTTGTTGTTGTTTTCCTTCGCCAGTGTGGCCGTGTCCGTGTTTAGGTGGGAGGTTTCGTTCGTATGTGCGCGGAACAGTGCGCATTTTGGACATCATTCAGACACCTTTGCGTGTGCTTATTTAGTGAAGTTTTCAGCTACGTCTGTCACCAATTGCGTGTTTAGGCTTATCTTCTCTGCGGTTGGGGGCCATCTTTTTTTCTGAACGATGGTTGGTGCATGTAGTGGTAGCTTGATGTAGAAATGAAGTAGTACTGATTTCAGTGTTGTTCTTACTGGTAAAATTTCGGCAGGTACCACCCGGATAAGAATGCCGATGACCCTGTCGCATCGGACATGTTCCAGGAAGTCACGTTTTCTTACAGCATTCTGTCGGATCCCCATAAGAGGCGGCAGTACGACACGTCAGGGTTTGAGGTAATCAACGGATGAACTGGTGTGTGATAACCATTTTGTCTGAGCATGGTATGTATGCGAACTGTTGCACTATGTTTCAGGCCATCGAAACTGATAGCCAGGAATTGGAGCTGGACCTATCCAGTCTCAATACCGTGAACACCATGTTTGCAGCTATTTTCAGGTACACTTTCTAAATGGTACATTCCCCCTCCAGTAATTTTCTAGCCTGTACCTTGCTGTTGTTTTGATTTTCGGCACATATATGCAGCAAGCTTGGTGTACCAATTAAGACAACTGTTTCAGCAACCGTTTTGGAGGAAGCATTAAATGGGTCTATTGTGGTTTCCCAGCTCCAGCTAGGAAACTCGGTGCGCAAGAAGGTTGGCAACTCGCTGTCATTATGTGATGTTTCTTTTCCGTGTTAGTAAGACTTAAATTGTTGCATGTGTCCAGGTGGAAAAGCAAACAGCTCATTTTTATTCTGTAGACATCACAGAACAGGAAGCTAAGAAGGGGCTAGTTTGTCGTGTGCATTCAACTGACAAAAGCAAATTTAAGGTTGGTTTTCAGAAGCAAATTACCTTTCCCATGATTTCCTCTGTTTACGTCACTCAATGAATGTGTATGTTTTTGTTTGCTTTTGAATTAAGTTTTCTAGCTGTTTACCTGTCTTCCTACATCTCCTACATTTTTTATGTGTTTAAAAATTACTGTTTCTGTCTTACATAGAGTAATCAGAATTTATGGTACACTACTGACTTGCATTTTATGTATGCCATCAAATTCTTGGTAGGTTTATTTGACCAGGCTGTAATGATATTTTCATGAAATAATTTCTCATTAACACTAGCCAAGTTTGGTAGTGTTGGTTGGTGGATGCAAATGCAATATTCATACGTGTAGTAATTACTTCTTCGGATCCAAAATTTAAGTCCTTTAGGACATGACAGAATTTTCAAGATGGTAGTTAGACCATAAATTTCTGTGCAAATATGTTGCCAGAAAAGACTACTGTACATTATGAAAATATATTTCAAGGTAAATAGTAATATCAACTTGATGTTTTGGATGCTAGTAAAAAAAATCTTCATAGATAATCAAACTTAGAAATGTTCAGCTGATAAAGTTCTAAATGGACCTGCATTTTGGATCGGAGGTAGTATCTCACTAATCTTGATCCTGGTATGCATGGACCAAATTTGTACCAATTGTTTTTAGGAGTACCGTGTCCTGTTAGACAATTTTTTCAGCGATATGCGAGAGTTTTGTTCAAACTTCTTATTTGTGTTTCGCAGAATAAAAATATGTAGGTTTGTAGGTTAAGAATGAATGATTCCATGAAGTAAACATTTGGCTCTCCTCTGTTACAATTATTGAACTGCACCCGTATTAGTACTGCCAATTTTTCCTTTCCTTTCAGTTTGCGCTCTTGTTTTCACTTTCTTAAGTGCACTGTGTGACTGATCGAAGGACCCTGTTTGGCTGAACTGCTAGAAGCTGAGTTTTGCCACTCCTTAGCTAAGTTTGACCAAGCTAGCCAAATTTGTGGGTTTTAACCATGAAATAGGCGTGTGTCTTGCCAAACCTTTCGTTGTAGCTAGGTCTCATGACCTATGAAGTTGTCACAAGATAACTTGACCAAGCTAAGTTGTAGCTTCATTATTCTTAGCCATAAGTTAGCCATGTTAGGCCAAAGAGTTTGGCATGCTTAGGTACTCTTAGGTCAAAACAAAACAGGCCTTTTGTTCATACCAGATTGCTTTTGAGTGCCACAAATGAAAGAAAAAGACAAACTGACCTTTTGCTTGAATTCCAGTGGGTTGATTGAGCATGTAGAATGCAGTGTGGGTGGTCCTACCGTCCTACTAGTCGCGTATGATTAGTAGTATGTAGATCTAATAGTTTATTGATGACTCTAGGTTCAATTGGAAGGTTACTATTCAACAAATCTTAGAGAAATGAGTCATATAATGGCATCTTCCCTAGCAGACAATACTTTCTGCCATGACTCCATATTATCGCATATCAATATTCTTGACAGTCACAAGCCCACTAAAATGGTAGAGAGTAGAGACACTGGTTTACTCTGTTGAACATGGGAAATTGGCCCGCGTGCTCTGTACCCATAGACGCAAGGGACGGCTTGGGTTGTCTTTGGAGTTCTCTTTCTTCCAGAGCACCCAAAATCCAACATGTGGCAAAGCTAACAGATAACCCACATCACACTATTTCATGCTCAAAATCAGAATTGTCTAAACTATTACTCCCTCTGTAAAGAAACATAAGAGCGTTTAGATCACTACTTAGTAATCTAAACGTATATTTCTTTACGGAGGGAGTAGGTGATAAAAAATAGGTTTGTCTACTAGCCTGCCAGGTTATAACTAACGTGCATTGGCACATGTGCTGTAACTCCTGACCAAGAGGGGGAAAGGGCCCAAGACATCTGGCATCCGAGTATGGAGTATACGGGCCAATGTTTAAGGATTGATAGGGAGCCCCATTCTGATGGTCTCTAGCATTAACAAAACCATCATATGAAAATTATTTTCTATGCGATTGTACATGTCCTAATAGGGGTTGCATTAGCTGTGATACGTGTTATATTGGGGCAATGTTTTAACCCGTAAACTTCTCACTATATGGTAAGCCCTTTCCTGGCCAAGCCATAATTTTATTTGGAACCGTGATGTATATCTGCAAAGCAGCAAGCGAAGGTAACAGTTCTATGAATAGATCTGACAGAACCCCTATATTGTTCCACTGTATTGTACTCTGGTGTAACTTTTTTTTTTTTATGGAAACCTGTTTTTCTGAGGTTGTACAAACAAAATTTCTATGAGACGAGTTTCTCCTTTTTATTGTGCTATCTGCTGTGTCTGTCATACTTTAAGCATTCAGGGCATGTTCTATTTGATGGATATTTCAAGTGCTCCAAATTTCACGATGTTTTCCTTTACGTGGGCCTTTATAAAATATGTCTTTTTATTTTCTTTAATAACAGCTGCTTTATTTTGAGCTCGAAGAAAATGGTGGATTGAGCCTTGCACTGCAGGTACATATACTAAACTTATCTCTCCCCTTTTCCCCATTGAAAAAGAAATGCTTATTCATATATAACTTAAATAATTAAATCAGCTGGATGAGTCGAGCATCAGTGCATCAAGATGATATATTACTCCTAGCAATATGATTTGTGAATTGCCTTATTCATCTTAAGAATTTATTATTATTATTTAAAGTACATGACAATGAAATAGCACATCACCTGTGCTATTACTAAACTTGACATGAACAAGTTTTAAGGATTTGTATGTTTGTCTTGTAGATTTATTCTTATTGCAATGCCATGAAAGTAGCAGATATTTGCTTGGATGAGCTTCCCGTTATCAAATGTGCTAGAACAATTGTTGTATTTAGATTTGTGATGTGTTATTGCTTGAGTATGTTTCACTGACATGCAGCTTGCTGCAGGAAGATAGTGTAAAGGCCGGGAAAGTTTCTTCCGCAGGAATGTACTTTCTGGGGTTCCCTGTGTATCGTTTTGAGCAAAATAACTCAGTGAGTTTACAAAAGTTCTTCCTTTGGGTTATCCACAAGTGATTTGATGGCATTTTCCGCCTTTCTAAGTTTCGGTTACTTTCAGGCACCAGCTGCGAAGGATCCTGATAGCGCATTCTTTAAAAGGCTGGATAGTTTCCAACCATGTGATATTAATGAACTGAAACCAGGAACCCACTTTTTTGCCGTCTATGGTAAAATCTTGTTTATTGATTGGTGTGGTGTTAATTAATTGAGGCAGTGTAGAACATCCTAAACTCGATTACTTAATTCAGGTGACAATTTCTTCAAAAGTGCAAGCTATACTATAGAGATTGTCTGTGCTGAATCTTTCCCTACTGAAAAGGAGAAGCTACAACATGTGGAGGCAAAGATACTCACAAAAAGAGCTGAGCTGTCTAAATTCGAGTCGGAGTACCGGGAAGTATGTGCTCAGCTTTCCTTACATTTATTTTCTATCAGGTTCTTTCTTCGCATGTCTAGCATGGAAGCGGGCTATACATTCTTTAAACAACATGATTTGCAGGTTTTGGCAAAGTTCACAGAAATGACTAGCAAATACACACAGGAAATGCAAACGGTATGTTTGGTTGTGATGCTTTAGCTCATTTTGCTCCTTATGGTGGTCTGATCTGGGTATTCGTGGTCTTCTGTAGATCGACGAGCTTCTGAATGAAAGGAATGTAATCCATGCATCCTATACCAACAATCCACCTCTAAAACGGACTTCGAGCAGGAATAAATCTAAATCGTCACCTTCTTTCAAATTTGATGAAGAAAAAAACCAGAGGAAAGAAAAGAAAGTGAAGGATCAGCACATGGAAGGCTGCGGAAGCGAAGATGACGACTCGAGTGAAAAGAAAACAAAACGGTTCCCAAGGAAGAGATGGCTGAACATTCCTTTCAAAGTTGACAGGAGAAAGCCATGCTGAGCATAATGGTAATAAGTTCATAACCTGTTCTTCAGCTGTGCTATTCTGCTCTGAATCATCCTCTGCACCACAGTGCTAATATTCACATTTTATTATACTGTTTGTAGGTAGGCGTACAAGTGAAATACAAACTACTTTCATTTTGACTGCCCCGGAAGAACTCCTTCGCCGTTGTTACCTCTTTCCTTGGTGCTGCCTACTTTATTTCCTGCAAAGATTGGGTGCAACCCTGAGTTCATGATGTATGGTTACGAGACGAGCACTCGTAGCTTCCAAAGTCATCTACTGCCACCGTAGTCCAGTTCCATATTCTTTCAAGTGTGATATGTCAATTTTGATTTCATTGGCTGTGTAATCAGTTGTAAATATTAGTTATCTTGTCTAGTCGCACATTATCTCTTTCCCTGCTTTGGACTCCTGATGTGTAATTAACTGAACACACTATTTTCCCCTCCCGTGAATTCATTTGTAGTTTACTGGAAAATATGAGCAATATTCAAATAGCCATAATTTCATGAGTAAAAATGATGCAGTTAACATTTCTAGTGAAAAGTAAAATATTTCAAACAAGGTTATACCACCTAACATGATATGGTATTATGAACAAAGGCACAAGGTTGGTTGATATCTCACAGCAGGCCAAGAAACGTGTGAGCCCTTGGAAATATCCGATCGTGGAAATTTATGGGCGATTTTGAATATAAACACTGAAAGTAAATCAAAAATATTTTGAAATGCTAGGAAATTGAGGAAATTTATGTGCTTATGAACTGACCACACGTTGGATGGGTCCATAAAGTGGACGGGTTCGATTGAAAACATCCGCTCAAATTACGATGAGAAGAATTAACCTTTTCAATTCTTAAGAAAGATTAATAATCACATTAAGTTCTCTTGTTTTTTTCTTGTCTTGGTTGCCGTGCACAATCTAAAATGCCTAAGGGCATGGTTAATAGTATAGCCAACTGCTGGCTATATGATATTGGCATATCACCTATAGTTATTACTTATAGTCACACATACAATAAGGTTAGTTATAAGGTTGGCTATAAGAGTTTTTTTTTTTTTGCACCTTCTCTTTATCTCTTTCTTTGTATTTATTGCATTTGACTAGGAATGCGTATATAGCTAGGCTCTTGCATGAGAGACCACTCTTCTTACTTTTGCATCTCTCTCTCCTCCACATAGATAAAGATGCCCATGTAAGCGGGCTATAAGCTCACTATTATACTTGCTCTTAGCACCACCAGGGGCGGAGGAGCTGGTAGGGCGAGGCTGGGCGGCCGCCCTACCTTGATTTTTGGTACGAACAATTTTACGTATATCTGCGTATGAATCATGGCTGACTGCGTTCATTAGAATCCTATACATACCTGCCTCGCCGAGAAGAACTCACATGCACATAGGCTGCGTCAGGGGTGGAGCCAGCCCAGCGGACCGCCCCGGGCCGCCTTTGTGCACTGTAGCAGATATCTACAGTAATATGCTACAGTATACAGTGGGATTGGGCCTCACGCCCCAGGCCTGGGGCCTGGATCCGCCCCTGGGCTACGTTATTGTGACCCAGCCCGTGAACTCATGTATGCACGCACGATTAATTAGCCAAGTCTTTCAAGCAACGCACCACACGCTCGTCGCGAGACACGACAGCACGAACCGTATAGCATGAGCCAGTGGGCAGGGCAGGGGCGACGACAGCGGCAAAAACTTCATGGGATCCACTGATCCAGGCCAACCTATTGGATGTAGGCCGCAGACACGACGCAAAGCGGCGCCGCTGGCAGTGGCTGACTAGGTGGTGCGGCCACATGCCGGCACTGAAGTGTATTACCTCCATCTCAAATTATTATTTTTAGATATGTCTAGATACAGATATATCTAGACACGTTGAATTCAAGACGGAAGGAGTATAATTTTCTAAAATTTCTACACTTATGTATATTGTGAATTTGTAATGTAGATTTTTATAGTCAAAGATGATTTCCAAACTATTTCCGTATTGCATCATACTACTTTTAGCACGCTATTGAGTTCGCCCCACCCCAAATTTATTCGTCCTCCGCCACTGCCGACACGGAGGGAGTACCATTTTTGCTCAATACATATCTTCCGAACCTGAACAAAAATGGAAATATCATAGAATATTTAAGGGAGGAGCAAAGAAGAAGTGGAAACTGTGACTTCATTAATAATCTTCCTTCTGTTTTCATTTTGTTGCTTTGTAATTGCTGAAATGTAGTGGTCAACGGACGCCTATCATAGCGACGACCACCCGTAGGGTTTCCTAAGACTAGTCATAGTGAAAATAACATAGGTAATAATAATCATGTCATATTGGGAAAAGAGATGATGTGACAAGTAACTAAAGAGAAATTAAAGAGAAGAGAGACAAATAAAATAACATAATATATTACCATTGTATAACATTTCTGAATAAAAAATAATTCTACAAAGTAACAAAAGAAGGTCTCTATGTATCACACATATAACAGTAACCACTATAGAAGTAGTAACATAGACTATGCATATATTACTAGTCTTAGTTACTCACCATTATGACCAGCCTAAAGAAGCATCACTTATTTAGACATGGAGTATGTGAGCTCGAGTGAACAGTAAATTTTAAAAAGTTAGTAAAAAAACAAAAAGAATGATTTTTTTGGCAAGAAACATTAATATTTTTGGTAGACGCGTGCAAATTTTCTCGATGAAATCACACTCATGGAGGTGTGGGCAAAAAAATTGATGCTCCAAAAAGTGTGTTTTTAAGCATTCTTGAGCACTGATTTTGTTTTTTTGTCCACACCTGCACGAATGTGATTCCATCGCGAAAATTTACATGCATGTAAGAAAATCAATATTACTTGGCAAAAAATTCAGTTTTTTGAATTGTTTTACTATTTTTTCTCTAAATTTAATGTTGAGATCGAGCTCACAATAGCACTTTTGCACTTCTTTAAGTTACTATCAGTTTTACATTGATTTATGAATAAGATAGTGGTTGGCCTATGAAATTCACTAAGGATCAACTTATTATCTATAAACAATCGTAATAAGTAAATCAGATATACTGGGTTCTTCGAAGACTTAACTAGTCTTAAATTTCTAAGAGATTTTATACGATAACTGGGAGGGTTTGCATGTGTTATGTATTATCACAAGAAAAGAAATGAAACATCACGAAAAAATTGAAGTAGCAGCATGGTTGTTGTTTTCAAATTTTGCTGCCATGTTCGCAAATATTGAAAAAAAACGTTCCAATTCTCGAATTTTGTTCTGAGTTTCAACAAAGTTCTCATTCTAAAAAATTAATAAAAGATTCCAAAATTGTTTGCGTTTTGAAAATTTTCTCCAAGTTTTTTGAATGTAGCCGTTTTCAAAAATATTAACAGATTAAATTTTTTCCGTGTTTTCCTTTATTTGAAGAGTTTCAAAAAATGTTCCTGTTTTCATAAAAAAAATCTTCACAGATTCAAAAAATGTTTGAGTTTCTAAAACAAATTTTCACAAATTTGAGAAGTCCGCGTATACAAAAATATGCACTTGTTTTTAAAAAGGTTTGTGTTTGAAATTTGTGAAAATATTCGGATCTGCCACCGCCTTTTCTTTAACAAATCTGCCACCGCCTTTTGTTCTTACAAAGGTTCGCACTCCCTAACTGTTTCCAATGTTCATGAGCTCCGGTGGTATAACTTTTTGGGGGGATTTTCACTGTTTATACTACAGTACACTCGCTGATGGGCTAGCCCAGTCGGCCTCCTCTGTGCTTGATTTTTTGGAGGTTTTCACTGTTTGCACTACAGTACCCTTGCTGATGGGCCGGTTCAGTCAGACTCCACTGCGCGTCTTCTTGGCAATTTGCCGCAGCGAGCGGCACATTGAGTTCCCGGTATGGAGAGCCTCGGTTGATCCATAGAAACGTTACAGGAAAATAATCGGCCTTAAGTGATTTTGAGACTTGGATGCTAATTGACCTATTTAATCTCAGCCGTTTAAACATGCTAATTATATTGGGTCCATCAGTTTAATGTTCAAATCTTTCTGATTAATGTAGAATTTTGTAGCTAATCTGTCTATTTTCTTACGTATTTTGCTTTTAGAATAGAATATATAGAAATAGATAGATAGAATAGTTAGATAGACCATATATAGATAGGAATAGATAATAGATAGAAGAAGATTGAATAGATAGGATAGATACAAGCTGAAATACGCATGCTTTGTTTATATTAATAAAAAGAGTGTATATATTAGTTAAAGGGGAATCTAACCATACAAGTGTATTGAAATATCCTTACAAATTATCTACCCACTCTCTTTTTGTTCCTCTCTCTGGTTTATTTTTACTCCACATCATCTAAATTCATATGTGGCAACTCTTACTCACAACTAATGTCACTGTTGACATGCCCTCACAGTCATATTCAGGTGGCACTAGTTCTTTTTATTGTGTGAAAAGAATTTAGATCTATTATAGAACATGACCAGAAGTAGAAAGCACCCGACTCATACATAATAAAGATTACACTGAGGTCTTTGGACCCAGAACGATCCCATATCGAAGCCGGCTTGGCCTTGTTGATGAAAGCCTGTTCGTGCATGTGCCCCCATGGACCAGCGCCCCAGAGCCACAATCATCGTCGTTGAACTCTTGAACCAATTTGAAGAACCCGACACCAATTATCGTCGTTTCATACGCACCAGAAGAAACCCTAACCGCGCCGCCCTGAGGAGCTGGCAGGAATCTATGTCAGAGCTCCATATAATCCGATGTGACGAACAAACTTGAGGAGGACCACAGCCGGGAAGACTGACTTGAAGAAGAAGCTCCATTTGTCCAAGTGCCGCCCCTGCGAGGATTAAAACCCTAACCTATCTACTAACGGAGCCGAGGCATCAGAATTCTCCTCCCTGCCACTAGCCGCTAAAAAGGCAGGAAGTGAGGAGGCGAATCCACGGGTTCGCTAACAAAAATTAAGGTGAGGAAGGCTTTGTCATAGATGCCTTGCTAGAGGGGAAAGAAAGACGTGGAACTTTTTTACCCGTCTCAGGTGGCACTAGCCAGAGGAGAGCAACTTGACACCGTCAGACAAACTATTGTAAAAAAAGTGTTCATTTCATTTTATATTATTTGCAATAAGGTTTATACCATTACCGCTTTCCTTCCAACTTAGCCCGAGCCAATCAGTGAAAGCATTGTGTGTTGATGTGTGCAAGACACACGAGATACCAAGGGCCGGGAAGGCCCCTTCGCCGATTCATGGGGAGGCGCAGCAACTAGGATCACACCAAAGGAAAATGTAGAACATGCAAGGATCTATCCAGGTTCGGGCCACATGGTTGCGTAAAATCCTACTCATGCTTTGTGCTTTTTATGTGGGTGGATAGAGAGTTATGAGTCTTTCCCGGGAAGAGAATTGCCTACTAGTACTCTCCACTATTCGAGGGGTCGACCCTCATTACAGTAGCCAAGCTCTCCTTTTATAGTTCGAGGGATACCACACTGGCTACAATGGTCTATACCTAACTCTCACAGAGCAAGACAAATGCATTAAATGATCAATGAGGTGTCATAGTTTTCTAGCCTCCAGGAACGAACACCCATCACTACTACACCTTCCACCTGATATTAGTGCGACACACAGTAATATAGGTGTCAACCGCACAGTAAATATGTGGTGAATTACCGCTTGGGCTTTTGCCATTTTACCAACCCGCCCGCACGCTCACCACATGCCGAAAAAGTTCTGCCGATATGGCGCCGTTGCACCAGACACTCTATGCGGTGGCACGCTCCTGTGACTTGCCGATGTGGGTTAGATCCTTAACGGATCGGGCGGAAGGGCGTCGTCGGACGTCGTGGTCATTCCCGGGTGCTTCTTTCCTTGAGTTGTTGCCGTGTTGTTTTGGGCAACTCTCCTATGGTTCACACCTTCTTGCTGGTGTGGAAGTCGAGGGTAACGCGACTGTAGTACTTCTCGGTCACCTGCTTGGAGGCTTTCTTCATCTTGAAGCTGTTATACTTGACCAAGAAGGATGAGGTTGGTCTTGCCAGAGCGATCACTTCGCATTGTTTCCGACAAGGAGGCTATTGTGGCCCATGCGTAGTTGGGTTTGTGGATACCCACTAGCCACGACACCGACACCGTGGTGGTGCATAAAACTATTATTTGGTAGGCTCTTACAACCATTTTCTTTGGTAGGCCGCTAAAGAGCTTCACTCCATTTTCTTTGTGATGCCAATAACTATTAGCATGAAAGAACATAACCAGAAACCAACGCAAAATAACCTCTAAAAAGCTTTACTCCAGCTTGAGAGCAGCAAACAGACTTGAATCATCATTCGGTTTGCCGCAACATCTTCACACACTGCAGCACAGATTCATATCATGCTATTCACACTGTACTTGAGCATCAACGACCCGCGTCGCATTGCATCTTGGTCTTCATTCTTCATCAGACTTGTCCAATAGTTCAGGAAGACACAAGAAGAGAACACCACTTCAAAAGGGGTTCTAGGGAACTTAAGCACGAAGGTAGCTCGATGGCGGCAATTCAAAATAGCCCAACACACTGCCACAAAACCAAAAGTATAGAACTTGCTACCATAAAAAAGAAACATGTAACACCATGACTAAAACTGCCACAAGTTATTGGGACACAAATCAGAGAGAAACACGCAACACCATGACTAAAACAACTCTAGCAATTGGACATAAGAAGAAGATGTGATGTGAAGTTTCCCTCTCATTACAAAAAGAACATCGAAGAGTCCCAGTCCATTTCCTCCTACTCATGACATCCCCGTTCAAAACGGCATCTTGAAAAAGTTGGCACAGGAAAATTTGAATTTTAAGGGGGATTTCGGCTTTCCAAGTGCACTTAAAGTCACATCCCGCAAGATTTTTTTCCAGGTGCTCATAAACTGATTTGGTAGTGAATCTCTGCTTAGGCCCTAGGGCCCAAACACTTTTATCAGGCCCATTTCATAGATTTAAACCAGCAACAAGGGAACATAGTTCCTCGCACTTGGAACTCAGAGAGGGACCAAGGTGCCTTCTGAAGGTGTTAATATTAATGGATTGCCATTTATCCACAGTAATATCTTGCATATTGCAAATATTGAAAATTTCACAAAACTTGGAGTATCAGGGTTGATTTCCCCTAAGAGGGGCCTGGCCACATCCCTAGAACTAAGAGTAACTGACCTACAAGCAATATAGTGCTCTTTAACCTTCATAATGGCCTTCCAAATTGGAGAGTCGGAGAATTTTCCTTTGACAATGGTCACGGTGTCACGTCTCAAATATTTAGCTCTTATAATAACTTGCCAAAGCCCATCTTGGGTATAAAGTTTTCACCACATTTAACTAGGAGACTAATATTCTGCTTACGTTATTCTTTAACTCCGAGTCCCCTTTTATATTTGGATCTGGAGCCCGTTGCCTCGTCGCCTGGAAGGACGTATGCCGCCCGAAGGATGCTGGGGGACTGGGGGTGCGCGACCTAGCTGCCCAGAACACCAGCCTGCTTGTCAAGCTTCTCCACTGGCTGCACCAGCCGCAGAGCTTAGGTTGGGCGGTGTGGTTCTGGCGGGAATACCACAATGTCGACAACAAGCGCGCCCTCGCATCGGCCGTCTGGAAGGCGCTTGCGACCCTGCTCCCCCTCTACCGCGACCTTTCTTGCGTCGCTCCGGGAGACGGCTCTCGGACTGCCTTCTGGCTCGACAATTGGTGCGTTGAGGGTGGCCCCCTGAACATGCGGTTCCTGGCTCTTTTCTCCCATGTTTCTGTAGCCGGTGCCACGGCTGCGTCGGTGTGCCGGGACGGAATCAACGGCCATCTTGCTCCCCGTCTTTCGACCATGGCCTCCCATGAGCTGACCATACTCCCCAGCTACGTGCCCGCCCTGGTGGCTGGTGTGCAAGATGACCGCTCCCTCATCAAATCGGTCGACGGTAAAGTTGTTTCCTCCTCAGTATATAAACTGCTTACTTTCATCGACGAGCGCTGTCCCGTTCAGGGGTCTATATGGCAGACCGCCGCGACGCCGCAGGTGCGCCTGTTCGGGTGGCTGGTGGCCCGAGACCGCGTTCACTTGAAGGCGAACCTGCTCAAGAAAAAAATCCGCCATGAAGACCGGTGTGAACTCTGCTGTCGGTCCTCTGAAACAACGGATCACCTGCTCTTTGACTGCTGCCGAATCGCTCATCTGTGGCGTGCCGTCGGGATCGAGGCCGGTGTGAGCTGCCGCTCCATCTGGGAGGCCAAGCCGCCTGCGCCGGCGCCCACCACACACCGGGACTCTGTGCGTCTGCTGCTCCTGTGGACCATCTGGAACCATCGCCACGGCGTCGTCTTCCGCGGGGAGAGACCGGCGATCTCCCGAGCTGTTCGTTCTGCTATCTCTGATCTTAAGTTCTAGTCCTTTAGACTCAAAACACAGGATCGGGAGGCCATGCTGGCCTGGATCCCTTTCGTAGAATCTCTGAACTTGTGATTCCTTTGTAACTTGTAAACACCCCTGTATTCCCTCTGTGCCTTGAGGGGTCCCCTGCTGCTTTGCAGCTTTCAAGAAAATATATTCAGGTGGGGAGCCCCCCCCCCCCCC
>CBMN010763126.1:0-11852 GCA_000582825.1 Hordeum pubiflorum
TATTGGTTTCTATCACTACTATCCAACGGAAGCTACTCCATATGATGTCATCATCTTACTTCTCTCTTCCCTACTTTCCAAAGCATGCAACCTTCTCTTTTTTCTCTGTGAGACTTTTTCAGCCCGGGAGGCAGCCTCCCCTGCAAGATCCACCTTTGGTCTTGAGGCTATAGTTTTTATGCCACCTCATTATCCGAGCCGAGCTGGCACATGGGGCATCACCTATGGGGCGCATTGGCCATGCCCTTAGATCTCTGCCAACGCGTCCTTTCGTCGAAGCACAGTGCCCCAGCCCCCCATAGCCCGAAAGTAACCATGTCACTCTCCTTTTTTTCTTGAAAAACACTCTCCTTTTTGTTACAACAGTCTCCAAAGCATGGAGGCAAATGCGTGCCGGCCTCGAGCCCAAAACTCCCTTCTCCAATACAGCAATTTCATTTTTATACAAAATAATAATAAAAAAGAACCCCATAGAACCACAACCCTACACTACACCCCACGCCGCTGACGCACGGGGCCCACCACGTGCCATGCCAGCCCGCTCACCCCGCAAACCCACAGCATTTCAAAAAACAAAATACTCCCGCGTGCGCGACGCGAAAACGGGAGAGAAATCCCGCTGATTTTTCCTTCCCAGTCCCCCAAAAATTTGCTTCCCCGCCCCCTCGCGCGCCAGCGGAAGCGCGGAACCGCCGCCACCACCACGCCCGCACGCGCAAAAAAACACCCGAACCGAAGCGGCGTCCCCCGCGGGAGGCAGTTGCCAAAATTTGGGCGAGCGAGCGCGCAGGCGAGGGAAAGGAAAGGAAAGGAAAGGAAAGGGAAGAGAGAGCCCGGCCGAAAAGGCGCCGCGGCCGCCAGAAACTCAAACGACGCCTCCCCCCGCCCCCCCAAAATTTCGCTGCCGCCCTCTCGCCTCCCTTAAATCCATCCCCCGATCTCCCCCTCCCGCCGCCCCATCGCCATCGCCGTCGCCAGTCCGCCCACCCCATCGCGCCGCAAACCGCCCAGGGAGCAGCCCAGCCCTGCACGAGCGAGCGGATTGCGCGCTCCGGCCATGTCGTCCGCGGTCGTTGTCCGCCGCGCGCGCTCGCGGTCCTCGCCGGGGCGGTTCGACTCGTCGCGGCGCACGCGGCCGCGGGTGGAGGCGGAGGAGGAGGAGCGCCCGGCGGGCGGCTGCGGCGGCGAAGAGGAGAAGGCCGACGCGGCGTCCGCGCTGCCCGACGACATGCTGCTGGAGGTCTTCAGGCGGCTGCCGCCGCCGCCGGGCGCCGTCCGCTGCGGGGCGGTGTGCCGGCGCTGGCGCCGCGTCGTGTCCCGCGCGGCCGGCCTCCCGGCCCCGCCCCGCCACTTCGGCTTCTTCCGCAACCACGGCCCGTCCCCGCTGCCGCCTTTCGTCCCCGCCGCGGGCGTCCCCCTCGGCCTCGGCTTCCTCCCCGTGTCGCCCTCCTGCGGCGTCGTCCTCGTCGACTGCCGCGGCCACCGCCTCCTCCTGCGCGAGCTCGGCGGCCACCGCGCGACGGAGCTCAACCTCCTCGTCTGCAACCCGCTGGAGAAGACGTTCGCGCGGCTGCCGCCCCTCCCCATCGCCGGCCACACCGTGTCCTGCTACACCATCGTCCCGGGGGAAGGCGGCGAGTTCCGCGTCCTCGTCCTGCTCTTCGGCGCGACCTCCCCCAGCTTCTACGTTCTCATTTACTCCTCCGCTTCCTCTGCCTGGGAGGTCGCCACCGGCGCGCTGAAGCGGCCCCTGAAGCCCCAGCAAGGCCCGTCCGCCGTCGTCGGGGACGTCGTGTACAGGCTGCAGTCGGAAGGCACCCCGAAGTACATTCTGGCCGTCAACACGGCCAAGATGACCCTGTCTGCAATGCCGCTGCCCAACGCCGAGATGCCCCTGCACGCCGGCAACAACTGGATCGGCAAGACGGAGGACGGCCGTCTCTGCTTCTTCGCGATCCGGGAGCCTCTGCTTCTGGTGAAATGGGTGCTGGAAGCGCCTGGGAAGTGGGCGCCGCAGGAGCCGGTGGCACTGCGGCCGCTGATGAACCCAGCCACGGTCGGGGACCTCCACGGCATGAAGCTATCGGCTAAGATCGCCGACCAGCTAAGCAACGGGTGCAAGCTTGTCAGCTTCGGTGGGTTCTGCGAGGGCACGGGGACATCGTTCTTGGTCATGGCGGACCGGGTGGTTTCGCTTGACCTCAAGACGTTGAAGATGGAGATGCTATGGCACAACGACGACGACGGGAGGCCCCTCGGCGACCTCTACCCGTACGAGATGGTGGCGTGGCCGCCGGCGCTCAAGGATCTGGCGAAGCCTCCGACGAATGCATAGTGTGGTACTGCGCGGTGATTACTGTAGGGTGTGTTTTGGTGGTGTCAGTGGGAAGGGAATTGCTATGTTCAGTATTACCACAGTCGAGTTTGTACTTTTGGATATGCTTGAAATGTGGTAAAGATAATGATATTTGTGGTTGCAGTTAGAACTGCAATAATGTTGATGATCTAGTGAAACTGCCCTTAGATTCGTTTTGGTTCAGTTACCACTGCAGTAATATTTCATTATCAAATGAATGGCGCAATTAGTGCTGGAGTAATTGATCATCAAATGAATTGGTTGTAAATTTCCCAGTAACGTCATTATTGCAGTTACATAATCGAAAAAGTATGCTTGCACATTCAAATTTCTACACCAAACATTAGCATTTTACCCACTTAAGCAGGAGCAAATTGCACAAACCATCAAACATTGATGTTGATTTTGAAAAGAACAACTATTCTACTGGCACACTTTTCTCTGTGTTTGTCTTTTTGAACAGTGAAAATGTCGTGCTAATAGTATTGTCAAGCAACAGGCAGTAACTTCTCCATCTTCAAGGTTCCTGACCGAAAGTGCTCTTCTGCTACCGAGTTCAAATGCAAGTAAAAGATACTACTAGTGATCCATACAAGTTGTACTAAAGCAGCGAACAATTAATATGAATTAAAGAGAGTAGAGTATGTTGCTTGTTGGACCATGAACGATAAGACAACAGTCTTCTGTCAAAATTACACTGTACTACTTGTGTAGTCATATTGACATCTTTCATGTGATACGGACATGCATGAGGAACTGCTCTAGGCTCCAGCAGTCTATAAGATTTAAATAAAACTGACATGACTACACCTTCAGCAATGAACAACAAAGCATGGGTATAGGAGCAAGTGTCGCACAGCCGCTGGATTAACGTATTGTTTTTTTTTAGAATTTTTTTCTTTTGAGAAACGGATTAAGCGTGTTGTGAAAATCGGGCACCGGGTGTCATGACCCTATGTTTGCCCTAGGACCAAATGCATATGAATTTAGGAGATCTCCAACACGGATCACCTTACATAACCGGAAGAATGCTCGCGCATTCAAATTTCAACACTAAACATTACTCTGCAGAATATACAACATGACACAGTGCATTTTTTGTGTTAATACTGAGCGTAAAACAGTATACCAAGGTTCCAACACGTGACACGCTTTTCTCTCTAGTTTTGTCTTTTAAACAGTGAAGATGATGTGCTACTAGTATTGTCAAGTAGCAGGCATGATGTTACACGATCATAACTTTTCCATCTTCAACCTATGTTTTGGCCTTCCTAGTCTGCCGTGTAACAGACAGTAGACTGGTTTACAGGCAAGATCTTATAGGATACGAAGTTACTCCCTCTATCTCTTGATACATGTCGTCATCGTTTTTCATGATAAAACTTTGAAACACTATTTTCACTACAAATATTATAAGTATATGTCATATAAATTATACCATTTGGAACTACATTTTAATACGAACTGAATGGTGTACTTTTTGTGACATATAACATGTTTTGTTGGTCAAAGTAATACTCGCATTTCATAATGTAGTGCATTCGCGCTTTTTGAAATTTAAGTTTAACCATTTAACCAACGTGAACAACTGCGGCGGGAGCAATAATTATATCATTGAATTCGTATTCGGAAGAAGTTTTCAATGGTATAACTTTTGCTCTGCCGCGGTCGTTCAAGTTGATTAATTTATGATCAAACTTAAATCTCAAAAAATACAGGGTTGAACCTCGAAATACATGTGCACCATGCAAATAGGGACGGGCATGTTGCTTGTTGGACCATGAGCGATAAGACAGCAGTCTTCTGTCGAAAGTACACTGTACTTGTGTGGTCCAATTGACTTCTTCCAGTGATACGGACGGCCAAGTGTAGCGTCCTTCAATCTCGTCAGTTCTACAGTGAGAAAGCATGAGGATGTTCACTGCTTCAGCCTCCGGCACAGGCTACAAGAGTTAAATAAAACTGACATGACCACACAGCTTTAGCAATGAACAACAAAATGTAGACCACTGGCCCTATGTCTGCCCTAGTACCCAATGCATACAAATTTATACTACTACCTTCATTCCTAGTTTATTGGTCCATTCATATTTTGTGCCAAATTTTGACCATAAATTTGAAATTATATCGTTGGATTCATATCTAAACATAGTTTCTAACAATATTATTTTTACTACGTATAACATACATTTTATTAGTTAAAAACATGGTCAAAATATGAACCAAAATACGATGAGGGCTAATAAATCAGGACGAAGGTAGTAAAAGAACTCGTCCTTGTGGTAATCACATGCAACTTAGATTCAGTCAGGGTAGTAGATTAAAACGTGGATGTGTATGTACAGATTGTTGCAGTAACATTTAAAATCAAACTTGAGACTCAAAAGTTTGTTACAAGAGTTAGATGCAGATATTAACGTGACATTTTTTTCTTCATTGGTTGTCGCTCTTAATAAATAATATATTTGAGTTTGACATGTTTTTCATAGGTAGAGTAATTTGGGAAGCCCCTGCAAAAAAAAGAATAATCTGGGTTGTGTTGATTTGGTGCCTCAACTGGCCAGATTGCATAGGTACAGTGTAATGGTGGGTTGTGCTGGAAAATGAGATGTGTACTCCCACATGAAAAAAAACATGTACCTTGGAACATACATAAGTACTTTTGCATGCTTTTACATTTCCAGGAACAATGCTCCCATGAGGCAAGACACTGCTCCTCATACATTGGCTTTATATTATGTTCAAAACAAAAAAATCTCATAGGAATCCAAGTTCAGCATGGAGTAGAATGATTCCTTGGATCCTGCACAACTCTACGTTTGAATCAATATTCTCAGTAAGCTGTTTAACAATATATTTCTTAAGTTAGCCATATGAGAGTGATATCATTAATTCATCTTTTATAGTGTTACCTTACGATCACAATCTGAAATTATTAGTAGCATCACATCATAATGTCAAATTGTTGAGACAAAGGAAGTCAAGCTATACTATGCGTTACAAAAGTAAATGGAGAAATACAAAACATTCCCTTCATTTATTTCTCTGAGCTGTATTGTGGACTCTCACAGGAACAATGAGACTAAAATAAAAAAGAACAACTGAGAAAATAACCATGATCCTTACGCTGTTAATGTCCTACAAATAAGATTGGTTAGTGAGCATACCTACTCATGGATATTGATGAAAGGGGCAAGATAAATCAGGGCAAAAGAGAGAAAAATCCTTCAATTTTTAAACAGAAATTAAAAAAAAGAGATACTGCAGATTGTAAAGACAGAAAATCCATATGCCACTTGTCCAATTTATCCAAAACAGATTTCTGCTGTATAAATAATATACCATGTGTATTTTCAGATTTCTAAATGGTGTGTATATCTATGCAAACTTGAAATCACATATTAGTAACATAAACAATACTTCGAACAAAAGGCACAACATACCTACTGTTCTGCAGCCTTTTCATCATCCATAGAACTAGGTCTCCATTTTCTATCAAAAGGTCCATAGCTTCTCTGCACAACCGTTTGCTGTCCATTTAGTTTCGTATCAATTAATTGCAGCAACTCTTGCAATCCTGTCCCAGACACAGCTGAAGTTTTCACGTGACAAGTGGATACTTCTGTCAAAGTGCAACCACTCATACTTATAGCTTCCGGGCCATTAGGCTCTCTAAAACACTCTTTCGGTAATAGTTCAGAGTTCATCACTTTCATCTCGATAGGCTCAGCAACCGATTCTTCAGATGCCATTTTATCATCGACATTTTCACAACTTTTGTCTGATAAAGACTCTGAATCCACTGTATCATCCAAGGAATCAAAAGAAGACTGCTCTGATGACACATCATCTTCAGAGAATAAGTCTTCCTCCTCTTCACCTTCAGTGAGAAAGATCTCGTCTTCAATCCCATCAGTCAGAGCAATACTATCCACAAGATCAATCTGAAAATTTCCCATCAAACAATATATCACAATGCATAGAAGCCGAAATTTACCATGGAACCATATGTAATTATCAAGAGTTAGAACAACTCAAATCTCGATAGGCACCTTATTCCAAACTTCGATCATATTGTTGATCTTATCCTGTGAAACACCAATTTGCTGCAGTACTTGTAGAACAGTAGAACGATGCTCCTCAAGATTAGGTGCGCTGGAATCCAACACATGCTGCACCAATGCATACAAAGAAAAATGTAATTTTGACCCTATTCTGTTATACTCTGTGAAATAATTTGTATCATACAACTAAAGCAGAATTGACAGCAAACATGCACAGGGCTGAACTAACACCTATTGATAACATGCAAATAAAATACTTCATCAGATATGTTCAATCTATGACTTTCGAGAATGGACTTGAAAACAAGCTAACTCCACCTACCACTAACATGTCTGCCTCAGCAACTTCTTCCAGGGTGGCATGAAATGCTTCCACTAGCTGCAAAACAGGGAAGTGGAGAGGTTAACAACAAGCTACAAATGGTACAATCTACAGGCGAGGAGAAAATAGGATCATATAATTTTCCTTTTTAGTTGGGAAGAAGACTGACTGATGCAGAAAGTGTCAAACAGCACAGGGAAGATTAAAACCAATTGTTGTTGAAAGCTGGGTCCTATAAATTAAAACCAGATTCATGGAGCTCATGAAAGGTGTAGTGAGCCAGTATTATAGACGCCCCGGTCAAGCCCAAAAGAAGCCAGGTGCCGAGCCCCCCCGCCCCCCCAACCCACCCAACCCTCCATGCGCGCGCTCAGGCGGCAACCACCTACCATACCTATAAACTTGGGAGCCTTGGCCGTGGCAGAGAAGGTTATGTAGGATTTAGCAAAGGTCGAGATAACAACTAGATGGATATTTTGCTGCTCCCTGAATCATGCTACCTGATTAGCTACTTGGTTATTCCACCACAATCTGTAACACATAACAAATATACATTCTATATGATGTAGTCAGACTGATTCACCAATCAAAATGCAATCACTAACAAGATTACCTGTACAGGCAAATCTGATATGAAGCCAACGGTATCACTGAGAAGTATTTTTCTCCTGGATGAAGTTTTGACAAAAAAGAGGTTATGCGCTGAACATGCCCAAACTGCACAATTGCATCAACATATTGTAGCAGACAGAAAAATTGCTATGTTACCCTGATGGAAGAATCACACTGCGTAATCGAGGATCTACTGTTGCAAATAATCTGCATTGAATAGGGACATAATTTACCTCTGAATTAATGCTGTATACTGAATACAGAGTAAAGTTAATTTTCAGCATACCTATCATCACTGTATAGACCAGCTCCAGAAAGTGCACTCACTAGAGTAGATTTTCCCTAATGAAATACCATCAGTGAACTCACGTCAGGGATAAGCTTAGGTTGTCGAGAACTCAAATATATTTCACATATTAAATAGGTTACGTAGTATAATCAGATGATATAAATATCTAAGATGAAATAAATGAACAAACTGTCATAGTAGATCCACATACAGCATTTGTATATCCGACGACTGCCACAGTTACAAGGTCTTGACCAAATGAGCCACCATGCCTCTTCCGACTCGTACGTTGTATCGCCCTAGTTCGGCGTACGTCTTCGATTTGAGCTAACAAGCTTAGACGACGTTCTTGGATTCTAGATGAGATACCGAAAAAAATAATGAGAAATTGTTGCATGAACTGACGCGCAGATACTTGTCTATCTACTGTTAGGCACCTCCTGCGTTGTAGTTGAAGTTCCGTTTCACCAGCACCACTCATGAAACCCCGTCCGCCACTTCCTCTCCTAAGAACAGAACAGTCACATGAGCCTTAAATGCCAAGTAAAAGAAATTTACGCTGAAATTTCTGACAAGTCCGCTAGGGAGAACTTTTCATTCTTAATCTTTTGTGGAACGTATTCAAAAGTTACGTAGAACATCTACAGAACTTGTGAATTTATAGTTGAAAAGTGATCAATTTGTTTTTCTGGTTAATATCTTGCACTTATTCAAAAGCAAAACCCTTTTTTCCCAATGGCCAAACACAGAGAAGAGCAAAAGAACAATTCATGCCAGAAGAGAGTTTGCAAGAGTTTAAAATGGTACAAGAGAAAAAAAAAGCATTACACGATAAAGGATGGACTTTAAACCTCCATGTGAACCTCTAATCAGAGCATACCACTAATTAGACCACCACTGTAATTTGAATGGAAAATGAATTTGCTCACTTTATTAATACAATGATTCATACTTTGCCATGTCAGTTCGGAAAAGATAAAAGACTTCCAATATTTTAAGAGTTAAAATAACTAGTGATCCATGAAGCACTGACACACTAGTTGATAAGGAGGCAAAAACATCTTTTGTACTGGCGCCACAAGCAAAAAAAAACGATGGGAATTCCATCCCTTTCATCCATCAGGGCATGGCCAACGCTCCACTGTGGACGGATGCTTCAGCTCTATACGTCACTTTCAATTGTCCAGCTCAGCTCAACCAGTAGCCTGCGGACTAAGACGGGATCCTGCAGAGGAGGTAGGCTCTTGGCTGACAAAAGTAAGAAAGAGAGGGCAAAAGCGAGGGAGACAGGGCGAGCCAGCCCTCCATGTTCACGTGAAGTACAGGGAAAAGAAGATGTATATGTCATACACAGCTTTGATGGGGCAACTCCATCCGTTGAGTGTTTGACAAACTAAATAGTGCCCCATCCATCTTTACTTATGTGGAAGAGATGAGGCATTAGGAAGGTGATGCTTCCATTGTACATGCCCTCATAAGGTGCTGGCATGATGCTCAATCTACTATGGTTTCAACTGTATTGCAAAAAGTACTCCTCAATAGTCAACAGTTCCTGAAAGCAAGAGTTGATCTTCAAACTGATAAAAATAAAAACTTAAAAGGCACCAGTCTCCTGCAAGGATTTCACGGTTTGTCCCTTCTCACAGGCAGATCACTATAAAGTGCTTAGTACAATATAATCGACCAAAATTTGACAAGTCTCAGGCTCAAAATCAACTGGTGAACGTGCATATACAGTAGCACCACGCAGGAGAAAACTTTCACAAGATTAAGTCATAAAATAAATTATTGACCACAGCAGGGTGTAATCAAAAGGAAGCATACCCTCGAGCACTGACAACTTCAGCTTCCCCACTTGCACCAAAAGCTAGTTTTCCACCTGGGCCGCGGACACGGACAAGCCTAGTCTTCATGTACATGAGAGCTGCTAACTCTGACTGTACCAAGCAAACGACAAAGTGAAATAAGTAAATAAACAAAATATCAATGTTCGGTTCTTCTCATTTATATTCAATATAATACAAATAATGAGACCCTGTATAGACCCACAAATGATGTGACAGAGTAGCATGCAGTCCAATATATAGATAAAATGTACCTGTAGCTTTGCTTCCTTTGTTTCAGCATGAGCATTGAATATCTCAATTATAAGGCCCACCCGATCTAAAACTGGCTTTCCCCAGGCAACCTATCAACCAAAATATCAAAAGAAACAAATAAAGCATCAGAAAGTCAGAATACACATTTCTTGGTAACTTCAAATAAAATTCAACTCAGGAGACTTGCCTCCAAGTTCCTCTGTTGGACCCCAGAGAGGAGCGTATTAACAAAAACTGCATCTAATTCTTCCTGATAGGATCAATGCAAATACCAGATATTAAGATATGAAAAACAAAATGAAGAGTGCTTAAGAGACATAACACAATGTTTTACCACATATACCATAATATGCGATATTTTTGCATGCAGTATAGAAACAACCAGTAGCAAGTAAATACAAAAGCATAGAAAGGAAAATAAATATATGGCACACTATGTACAAGAGGCAAGAGAAATGTGCACCTTTTCGTCCAATGCCCTCAGGTAACACTTGATATTATCCACAGTTCCAGGTCCAAAATACGTATCTGGCATGATGAGTTGTGAGATCAGATAAACATTTGTAGTCCTAAACAAGCCACATCAATAAGAAATACCTAAGAGGGAAGACGAATTTCAAATGCTAGCAAAAATGGTTCAATATAAGTTCTAAAATAACTACAAACGGGCAATGGTACAAAATTCAAGTGCACGTATTGAGCTTTATAACTCAAGTGTGTGACCCTCTTGCTTACATCCAACTCCAGGATATACATAACTCTTTTTATCTGTGTATATTAATCTAGAAGGCAAAGATCTTAAGTTTTATGGAGTTAACCATTGCACTTTTCGAAGGGGTTGGCAAAAGCAGATCTCTGCTCACAACCTCAAAAATAATGATAACTCGCAAGAAGCGCTTTGTATCCTTGCTCTTATGATGAGAACGAGTCTATGAATCCACAGCCTCAACCATCAAAACTGTATGCTCTGCCACTTGAGCTGCGGTGTCACACTCATATAAATTTAACAACACAAATAATACACCAAAATCATGGATATGGAAAAAATAATATATCACCATCACAAGACAACTACTGTGCCACAAAGTTCAAAATAATAGACCAATTGCATCACAGAGAAACATGTATAGTAACTAAATCCTCGGTGCCAGATTGCAGCTCACACGACTTTCCACTTCATACCATATCAAATAGAGATCTAGCAGCTGTATAGAATGTGTTCCATCACAAAATACACCCTAATCTCAGGCAACTACGACTAAACTACGAATCACTGAAAGCAGCATCCTAAATTCCTAATTTGATCAAGACCGGAATAACTAAACGAAAGCAATGCAGGCATGAGCCATGACCAGCACCCTGCGTATACTACCAGAGTGTAGCTTTAACGATGGTGGAAGAACAGGCTAAAATGTGCCTCCTCTCATTCAGCAAAAATAAAAAATGCTCCTCCCCCACCCAACACACAGCCCCCTGTCAGACAATAAGCTAAATTTAAGTAGCCTAACTGAGCAGTTTAATTCATGCATACTCTGCAGATCTTAAGAATCTGGCCACCCTCTCAAAATAGATAAATTCTGGCCACAATAGTCCACATAAACATGAAACTGGAACACAATTCTTATTCGCAGTTGTCAATGCAACCCCAAAGTAAAAACACTCCCACTTGAGCTAAGCAAGTAAGAGCGGAGAGGTTAGTTGGATACCGGCATGGTTGCGGCCGCGAGAGGCGGGGTTCTGGACGACGAGGTGCGGCGGCCCGCCCTTGGAGGCGGACTCGGCGTGTTCGAAGCCGTCGCGGGACTCCTCGAGGGAACTGGCGAGGTTGAGCGCCTCGGAGAGCTTGGAGTCGAGGAGGCCGCCAGGGCGGAGGCGCGGCTGCACCACGAGCAGGCGCGGCGGGTGCGAGGGGTCGCGGGAGAGCACGAAGAGGCCGCGCATGAGGCCCTCGTCCTCGGGCTCGGGGGGCGGCGCGGTGGGGGACGAGCGCTTGCCCCGGCCGGTGGAGAGGGCGCGGAGGGGAGGGGTCGCCGGGGAGGGCTGGCGGTGCAGGTGGGCGCCGAGGCGCGAGATGGCGGCGCGGAGCATCGCGGGCGGCGCCGGCGGGGGG
>CBMN010763138.1:0-14332 GCA_000582825.1 Hordeum pubiflorum
TATTGGTTCGATAGACCTTGGTTTCTTAACTGAGGGAAATACTTATCCGTATTGTGCTACAATTACCCGTTCCTGTTCACGGAAAACCCAACACAGATCACAAGTATCAGCAGCCGCGCTCGTGGTCGAGGAAGTGGCGGATGATCTGAACATCAACAGCATAGTGTGTCAGGTCCGGTTGCGGGGCAAGGGCGATGATAGGCCATTCACTGGATTCGATCAATGGTTGTCCGCCTAGAAAGTAGTAGGTTCGACAGCGACGATGCCCATTGAGCTTGAGGATTTCGGTGCCTGATGGGAGATGTGGAGTTGGGTCGCAAGGAAAGGTAGCCATGAGGTCCGGTGATGGTGGCAGAGTACAGGAGGGTGGCGAGGAGGTCGAGGTGGCGGGGGTGGCGGGGATTTTGTCAGAGAACAGAGGAGACAAAGGCGATGGAAGATGAAATGGGAGACGAGTTGTCAACATGAGGGGCAGTAGTTGGGATATTTACTGGTTTGACGGGTTTAAGGAGATTGTTGGTTTGGTCGAAACAGGAACGAGCGATATGGCCATATCGGTAGCATATTCTGCAGCGAATATCACCAACACGATTGATTTTGCTATGACCAGTGCCAATGCATCGTGCACAGGAGGTGGGCTGTTTGTCTGGTGGGTTGGGCTGGGTAGACATGGGGTTGGATTGGGTCGAAAGTGGATTAATGTGTATGATGGGATTTGGTTCGTAGGTGGGTGAGGGCTCTGGCTGGGCTGGATTTGAAAAATAGAAAGCGTCAACTATCACGCGGGTTGGGGGCTCAAGATCCGAGGAAATAGCATGATCGTTGTGGTCGACATGGCTAGAAATGAGCGAGTTGTTGGCATGGTGGCCAGGTCCGATTGGGGTGGTGCTAACTCTAGTGAGATTGCCTCGGCGTTGTGGTGATGAAACAACTGTCCATGATTCCTCCTCTTCACGAGACCAGAGAATATACTCACGAGTCCATAATGGACAACCAAAACCTTAGAGATGGAAGAAAAACGGAACATGGGGCTAGTGTAAGACCTAAGATTGTAAATGAGGAAACTCACAACCTTGGAGGCGACCAAGAATTTGAAAATAGATCCCCTGATGAGTGCTACAAGCAAACCCGATGGGTCACCTCCTAGGAATGCATGTAATGCATGGCTAACATTAGCAACAAATAGTGGGAATGAAGATCTACCAAAAGAGACTACCAGATGAAAAGCATCGGATGGGTTGGGGTAATGAACAAGAGATGAAAAACGAGCTGACCTTGGCAGCAATGCCAGCACCTGGCATAGGATTAGTGGAGGTCGCCATGGGGATGGATGGGAAGGATTAGTGGAGGTCGCCATGGGGATGGATGTGAAGGATTAGTGGAGGTCGCCATGTATCGCCAATGGGATCGCCAAAGTCACCAGGGGAGTCGTCAGGGGTGTCACCTCCTTCACTTGCAAGCATACTAACTCAAGATTCAACATGTATAGAAATTACTATGCTCAACATACAACCATGCATACGAAAATGCCACCTCAAAATGAAAACATGTATGCAAATCTGCATTGTATTATGATATTTATATGATATAATAATCAAACATAATAAGCCTTTGAAGATGCACACACAGATTTAGCTACAGGGTCTCGTTCTAAGCCGGATGGACGTCATGATTACTGGAAACTGATTTGGTCATGCGATGTTCCCCCCAACAATGTGCAACTTTGCTTGGAGACTGGCGACAGATTCATTGCCAACTTGGCAAAAGAAACACAAGAGAAGGCTCGAAACTGATAATATTTTCCATGTGTATTCGGCTAAGACGGAAGACAACTTCCATCCATTCTGCCGTTGCACTCTCTCTCTCTCTCATGAATTATGGAGAGTCGTGGCGCGAGGTTTGGATGCTACCGGTCTTGTCGTCCATCCAGAATTCCAATAAACAATGGTTATTTCATGACCTGTCTCCATTACCATCATAAACCCCCTCCCTCTATGGAAGCGCCTAGAACGTTCCTTGTGAGTTATCTGGACTCCTTGATTGATCTTAAAACCGAGCTATTATCGGACCCTGCCAAAGGCAAAGTGATTATCTCTTACGAAAAATCAATGAAAGATTCACATGTAATAATGGCGGACATGGTGTAGCCCAAGTGGGTTCCTCCTAATAATGGTTGGGTTAAACTGAATAAAGATGGAGCTTTCGCCGAGGATGACACTGGTGGTGTAGGTATGGCACTGAGGGATGATGAAGGCATTATTATTTCTTGTCTTGCAGGGAGCTCTTCTCCTGTCGTGAAGCTCTCAAAGCTGAGTTGTGTGCTTGCATGGAAGGTCTCTCCTTTGCCCTTAAAAGAAGTGTTTTGCCTATTATAATTGAGATGGACTCCATAGTTGTTGTCAAGTTGATCTAGGCCCGGGAAGAGGATAAATCAATCTACGCTTCACTCATCAAGGAGATTAGGCACCTCATGTGTCTTCATGAAAACTTACGCATATTAATCACACTCAAAATAGAGTTAGTGATACTTTATTAGCTAAGTTCGCTAGAGTTGACGGTAGAACTATGACATGTCAGAGTTTGGCCCAAACGTTTCTTTAACTCTAGCTCATGATGATTGTAAGGACCTTATGAACACTAAAATCGCTTTAAATAGCAAAAAAAAAAATTTGTGCAAGATGTTCATGTGTATGATGCACGTGCAAAATTTGATGAAATTTGGACATCCGGGGAGCTCGTGACAAAAAAGACAAAATTTTGATTTCTAATAAACTTTTGAAAACAACACCGTTCACATATGTTTCTTTTTTGCCACGAGTTCCTCGAATTTCCAAACACCCCTGAGATTTTGCACAAACATCACGCATTGGAGGATCTTGCACCACAAAAAGTCAGAGTTTGTAATATATTTTCTGCTATTTATTTTATTTTACTGTTCACCGGGTGTAGATGAACCCGGACACCGAACTGAATTATCGCTTGTGATTGAGTAATACAATGTTTTCACCGCAAAAGAGAAAGAGAGGGGGGCTTTTATTTTTTATTTTTTGAGAAGAAAGAGAGGGAGGCTTTTAGTCCCACCAACACATGAACATTGTTCTAAAAAAACACATGAACATTGCTTTTATTACAGCCCATGAGCGCGCCGATCCCAACAAGTGTGCGCGCGACTGCATCGCGACGTGGAGAGCGCCACCGGAGCCGGGGGACAGCGACCGCGCGACGCCGTGACCGGACGCGGGCCACCCAACTGGCTGCCTCGCCTCGATTGCGCGCCAGAATTCTCCATCGGACCGCCGTGTCTGGATCCTACGAGAAGTCGAACACGACAACCTCACCAACACGCTCACGAAACTACCGGAGAAATCCCAAAATGCAGCGATCTCTCATCCACACGAGCACCGCGTCAGTCCGTTCAGTGTTGCCACCGTGACCTCAAGCTATTTAAACAATGAACCGCCGTAGTACTTTCCCTCCAAAACCCGTGAGCAACGACAACACCACACTCGCATTTTGCTCTGCTCAGTCGCCACTAGCCAATTGGTAGCCTGATCGACCAGTAAGCTTGGCGCATGTCGCCCACGGCCATGTCGCTGACGACGACGAGCCACCTGCCCGTCTGCAAGGCGCAGGACGTCGCCAAGCAAGCGCCGCAGAGGCGGGCCTCTCCCGCCAAGGCCACGCCCCCGTCGCCGGACGCCCCCGCGGGGCTCCTCGGCAGGCGGGGGCTGCTCCAGTCCGCCGGCCTGGGCCTCGGGCTCGGGCTCCCCGTGGCAAGGCCGGCACGGGCTAATCAGCCGCCGGTGCTGGCGCCGGAGGAGCTGACGTCGAGCCGGATGTCCTACTCCAGGTTCCTGGAGTACCTCAACGCCGGCGCGGTCAAGAAGGTGAACCTCTTCCAGAACGGCACGGTGGCCGTCGCCGAGGTGGACGAGCCGGCGCTGGCCAGGGTGCACCGCGTCAAGGTGCAGCTCCCAGGGCTCCCCGCCGAGCTGGTCCGGAAGATGCGGGAGAAGGGCGTCGACTTAGCGGCCCAGCCGGTGGAGCCCAACGTCGGGCTGGACGTCCTCGGCCTCCTGCTTAACCTCGGCTTCCCTCTCCTCTTCCTCGCCTCGCTCTTCCTGCGGTCCTCGGGCGGCATGAACACGCCCGGCGGCGGGCCGAACCTGCCCTTCGGGCTCGGCCGGTCCAAGGCCAAGTTCCAGATGGAGCCCAACACGGGCGTCACGTTCGACGACATCGCCGGCGTGGACGAGGCCAAGCAGGACTTCCAGGAGATCGTGCAGTTCCTCAAGTTCCCGGACAAGTTCACGGCGGTGGGGGCGAGGATCCCCAAGGGGGTGCTGCTGGTCGGCCCGCCGGGGACGGGGAAGACGCTGCTGGCCAAGGCGATCGCGGGCGAGGCCGGCGTGCCCTTCTTCTCGCTGTCCGGGTCGGAGTTCATCGAGATGTTCGTGGGCGTGGGCGCGTCGCGGGTGCGGGACCTGTTCAACAAGGCCAAGGACAACGCGCCGTGCCTGGTGTTCATCGACGAGATCGACGCCGTCGGCCGGCAGCGCGGCACGGGCATCGGCGGGGGCAACGACGAGCGTGAGCAGACTCTGAACCAGCTGCTCACCGAGATGGACGGCTTCCGCGGCGACAGCGGCGTCATCGTGATCGCCGCCACGAACCGGCCGGAAATCCTCGACGCCGCGCTGCTCCGCCCCGGCCGCTTCGACCGGCAGGTGTCCGTGGGGCTTCCCGACGTGCGCGGCCGCGAGGAGATCCTCAGGGTGCACAGCGCCAACAAGAAGCTGGACCCCGACGTGTCCTTGAGCGTGGTGGCCATGCGCACGCCCGGGTTCAGCGGCGCCGACCTCGCCAACCTCATGAACGAGGCCGCTATCCTCGCCGGCCGCCGCGGCAAGGACCGCGTCTCCGTCAAGGAGATCGACGACTCCATCGACCGCATCGTCGCCGGCCTCGAGGGCACCAGCATGACCGACGGCAAGAGCAAGATGCTCGTCGCCTACCACGAGATCGGCCACGCCGTCTGCGCGTAAGCACACACAGACATCATCCCTCTCGTTTCACTTCACACCATTATTTCTCTCGATTGCACTAAAGACTGATCGATTGTACCGCAGGACGCTGACGCCGGGGCACGACGCGGTGCAGAAGGTGACGCTAATCCCGCGGGGGCAGGCGCGGGGCCTGACGTGGTTCCTGCCGGGCGAGGACCCGACGCTGGTGTCCAAGCGGCAGATCTTCGCGAGGATCGTGGGCGGGCTCGGCGGCCGCGCCGCGGAGGAGGTGATCTTCGGCGAGCCGGAGGTGACGACGGGCGCCCCGGGGGACCTGCAGCAGGTGACGCAGGTGGCGCGGCAGATGGTGACCACGTTCGGCATGTCGGAGATCGGGCCGTGGGCGCTGACGGACCAGGCGGCGCAGAGCGGGGACGTGGTGCTGCGGATGCTGGCCAGGAACTCCATGTCGGAGAAGCTCGCCGCCGACATCGACAGGACGGTGAAGGCCATCATCGACGAGGCGTACGAGGTCGCCAAGGCGCACGTCAGGCGGACGCGGCCCGCCATCGACCAGCTGGTCGACGTGCTCATGGAGAAGGAGACGCTCACCGGCGATGAGTTCAGGGCGATCCTGTCGGAGTACGTCGACATCGGCAGAGAGCAGAGGGACACGGCCGCGAGGACGGACATGGTCACTGCTTGAAACTTCAGAAGAGTAGAATTGTGTAGTGCAGACTGTGGGACGATAGCATATGGTATAGTGTGATGTCAATATGAATGTATATATGGTGCCTCGCATGCTTCATAGTACTAGTAGTAAATTTTGCCATACAAGCAGGTGTTTAGCCCGATTCTTCTGCCATCATAATAGAAACTGAACCAGACTCTAATTAATCATGGAAGAAACATCAGTAGTACTTGGATGCCTCCCCAGGTTCAAGAGCCAAGAGCCGTCTCTTTTTGTAGCTGGCCTTGAAGCAGGCCTGCCTAAGCCTCTTCGTCTTCTCCTCGAGCTCAACATACGGCTTCTGCTCCAGGAGCCGCCTCTCCTGCTCCAGCATCTCCACCATCGCCCTCAGCTGCCCGTCGCCGCTCACCTTGCCTGCCTCCTGCAGGACCTGCAACCATGACCGACATCGCAGAGCATTTAAACGGTGAAACGGATGCAATGTGCTGGCAGATTCAGAATCAGAGATAGGAGAAACTAGTATGGATAAAGAGGGGACCTCGACGTCGTTGATGAGGGTCTGCAAGCTCTTGAGCTTGCGATGCGGCCACCTGGGAATCCCAAGCTCCCTGCACCTCTTCTTCAGGACGGTGAGCCCGACGTTCAGCTCTCGAGCCGCCTGCGTGATCGGCATGTAGAAGTACTGCGACACGAGCTCGAACGTCAACACCCGCTCTGATCTAACGGGGTCTGCTCTCATGGCGTTGGATGCTGCTCCGTTCTCCTCACCATAACACAGCAGTGGCAGCCCCTGCCCACTCTCTTCTGTGCTGTTACCAGATTGCTCCATGGCCTCCCAGCACCTCAGCAGATCATCATCAAAGCTTGTATCCAGCTCGCCTGCGTCGCAAGGAACAAGACAGGGAGCTGCATGCGAGCTCTGCAACTTCAGAAAATGCCACTAAAATCAATACTCCAGAAGTTGCTCTGCGTACCTTGCAGGCTGCTGCCCTGTGCGACGGCGGGGTCGATGGAGCACAATGGTTGGCAACCGTAGCTCGGGAAGGGTAGACTGCAGAGGAGCGCCTCCTCTTCAAGCAGGTAACTATCATGCCAAACACTTGGCCCATAAGGCCAGAAGCTGGTGCATGAAAAGAAAGAAGAACTGGATCAAATTAGCAATAACAATGGCACTACTTTCTGATGTACGCCTGTGCACCATCCTACTTTGTCAAACCATATGATGTAGTATGAAATCAGAGAAAAAAAGTTACCTGTGTTCTCCATTGGAATCCATTCTTTCTACTCCAGAGAGATTTAGAACTTGGGCAGCCAATACTCCTATGAGAGACGGTGGGAGTATATATGGAGCGGATGGAAGGCAAAGCCAGCCCTTAAATGCTGGTATCACTAGGTAGATGGAAACGGCTAATATAGTGAGAATCATGCAAGAATTAATTCGAAGAGTGGCTAATGGATCGGGAGTTACAGAAAAAGGGAGTAAATAGTGTGATTGGGCTGCGTGGTAATTAATAATTAGTTTTGGTAATGGCAAAACATGCCTGGGGGTTGGTGCATTGAAGAGTATGGATAATGGCTAATCAAAACTTTTTGGCGAGTGTGAATGTTTTGTTTTCCAGAGATACTAATATTTATACTTCTTGGAACTGTAAGACTTTCATAACCCATCCATTCCATTTTTTAATTAACCATTGCCTATAGATACTACCTTGTTTAATCGAATTGATATTCAGGACACTTGTTTTCGCGCTATAGATACTACCTTGTACTCCACTACTCCTACCCTAAACAGTCAAAAAGTCGAAAGATGTGCCTAACATTGTGCAGTATAATTGTTAGTAACATTTTGTAGAAAGATATGCCTAGTGTAATTGTTAATAATCATATCTTACTCCTACCTTAATCAGTCAAAAAGTCGAAAGATTACCTGTTTATGAATCATTGTGTAGTAGAGTTTTGGTAAAAAATACCCATTTATTAGTTTATTGCTTGAGATGTTCATGGAATAGTTTTGGGCCAATTGGTTGATAAATCAAGATTTCATCAAATTCCAACAGATAATTAGGAAAGGATGTTTGTTCATTCATCTAGATGGTGGATTATAGCAATAGTATAGCACTCCCTCCCAAATTCTAAAGCGTATTTGGTTTTGGAAAAGAAATCCTTTATAGTAGACCGTCACCCCGTTTTTCACCTTGCTTTTCCAAAACAACTCCACTTCCGTTGCACGCCCATTTTGTGTGGTTAATGACACCAAATTAAGCGCCCGGTCCAGTAGTTTCAATTTTCTTCTCCACCGCTTCGTCTCTCATCTCATCTTTCACAATCACAGCTTCATCTCATTTTATCTCATCTTTCACAGTTGATCTTCTTTGGCGCCATGGGAAGATGGATCGCCCTACTTGATTGAGTGTGCCATGGCTGAAGGCGAGGGCTGGGCGCCCGACTCATTCGGTGGCACTTAGACCTCGCCTCTGGCCATGCCAGCGTTAGTGCGACCGTGTAGTCATCACCTTCGTCATCCTCGTCTTCAACTAAGTTGAGCGCCCAGACCTCACTTCTAGGCATGGCACCCTCGAGCGAGTCGGATGTGCAGTCATCACCTCCATTCTCCGCGTAATTGACTGAATCTTGGTGCCCAATCATCGCATCTAGCCATGGCGATCTCAAGCGGAGTCAGGCGAGAAGAAATCACGTCCATTCTCCCCACCATTGAATGAGTCAAGCACCCGGTCCTCGCCTCCAGCTACTACTTGCCCAACCTAGGTGAGCGCTCTGTCCTTACGTAGCACCTGAGAAGATGGATGGAGAAATGAAATGGGAAGGAGACAAATCGGTGGTAGACGAGCGGATAAGAAAAGATCGAAGCTGGCGTGGGGTGCGACTGAAGCATGTCTTTGTTTCAGAATAGCATGTTGAAATTACAGGCGATGATCCACAATATGGGATTTTAACAAAGTCAAATACAATTTAGTTGAGGGCTATCTGTAAAACACTATTCTCTCCTTGTTTCATATATGAGGCAAATCTTTTGCCTCCGTTTCAAAAAAAAAAATACGATTTAGAATTTGGGGAGCGAGTGTTATGTCAGAGGAGAGATGATTCATAAACAGGTAATCAAGCACGCAACATTATATGCTTATTTAGAAGTCATAAACAAAATGATGATGCTAGGAGAGTAACTTATGTGCCAATCTTTGAATGCACCTGTTGTGGGATCTGTTCAACCGGGCCTTGCACACGTGTTTTTGAGAGAGATAATGTGACAAGGTGGTTCGTGATTAGATGTGAAACAACACTAAAAATATATATTTGAGTATCAAAACACATGTGTACCAGATAAGTGGAAGTAATACAAACTCACTTGAGTTGCCTGGCTCATCTCCATGTTTCTTGGCTTGTGCAACTGCCGCATTACAAAGCCAGCAAAATAAGCCCACTGTCGAAAAAATAAATCATTTAAATAGTCTACTTTAGCTGTTCATGCATCAACTCACAATTTTTTGATTAATTTGATTAGGAGATTGCACACAGCTCAACAAATGTAACAGATGGCTATAAATGCTCAATTAACAGAGTTTGTAAATAGCTGATTTGGGTAGGGTACAAACAGTACATGAATGAGATATGTACAAGTCAAGAAGAATCAAAGACAGAAAACATGTCTTTGTTTCTACACCGCAAAATCTTTTTCTTTGTTCCATATAAATACTACAACAATCTCACCGTACCGTCTAGCTCCAATCCCTGGATGACATGTCAAAACATTCTAGGACTGAATATATCTCCTGGATGAAGGGATGGGAGGTATCTCCTGCATTGAAGACATGCACCTCGTCGTGCAAATCAATCCAGCTGTATCCAGGATGCTTGTGAACACCTTGCCGTTCCATCTCTTCCCTTGCCACAGATGCACTTCCCCACCTTCCCTCACGAGCATGTAAGTTATGAATCAGAACATATGGAGCAGAACTCTCAGGATCAATCTTGGATAATGCCTTTGCAGCCATGTGAGCCAGTGGTTCATTCTTCTTCGCCGTACATGCTCCGAGGAAAGATCCCCACACAGATCTGTCCGGAGCAATTGGCATGCTGTTGATTACCTCCAATGCATCTACAAGCTGACCATGTCGACCTATGAGATTGACAAGTGCTGAGTAGTGTCCAATCCTAGCAGCAATGCCATACTCATGGACCATAGTGTGGAAAACCCTCAGTCCTTCAGAGACAAGGCCAGCATTTGCACATGCACTCAAAAGAGAAATGAAAGTTATGTGTGTTGGCATAACCCTGGCTCTCCTCATTTCTTCGAACAGCTGCAGGGCTTCTGTAGCACGACCATGGTGTTCATAACCTGCTATCAGTGCATTCCAAGACACTAATTCTTTTTGCGTATGCATCCGATTGAAGATGGCTTCCGCATCAGTTATTGCCCCGCCTCTGGAGTACATTGTTATAAGGGCATTGCTAGTTGCAGTATCTGGCAGAAACGACTTCTCAATAAGTTGGTGGAGCTGAGCTCCAAGGCGCAACATAGGGAGTGACGCACATGCTGCTAGAACTGAAGAGAAGGTGTGCCGATCAGGCGTCCCACCAACTTCTAGCATCTTTGAAAATAGCTCAATTGTACCATCATAGTCCCCATTTTGTTCATAACCTGATATCATTGTATTCCAGGAGATGATTTCACGCTCTGGCATCCTATCAAAAAATCCACGGGCATGCTTAACCTCTCCTATCTGTGTGAATCCTCGTATTATTAAATTCCAAGACACCATATCAGGGTCTGGCATTTCCCAAAACAGCTTCTCTGCTTCCTGCATATTGGACACCTTGGCATACCCAGCAATCATAGTGTTCCATGATTCCAAGTTCTTAGCCGGCATCTCATCAAACAGCATCCTAGCTGAGCAAACATCTCCAGTTCTGGTATAGCACATCATCATTGTGTTCCATGACACAACATTCCTCTGAAACACCCTCATATTACCCATCTGGTGCTGATACTGACCTCTGGGTATCATATCGAATAATCTTCTGGCATCGTCCACCCTCCCGACTTGCCCATACGCAGCGATGAGCGTGTTGTAAGCATCAACAGCCATGTCCATGTCTGTCGCCCTCAAGCGCTTTGTCAACAGCTCCTCTGCCTCATGCAACCGGCCATTCTTCGTTAACCCAGACACCAGTGTGCCCAGCGACGCAGAGTCCTTCACGGGCATCGCATTGAACATGTCGAGGGCCTTGCTCACCTGACCAGCAGCAAAGAGCCCGGTGACCATCGTGTTCCAAGAAGTGATGCCCCTCTGCGGCATCTCGTCGAACAGCTTCCTGGCCTCGCCCATGAGCCCGCGGCGCACATAGGCGCCGAGGAGGGTGTTCCACGTGACCGCGTCGCGCTGTGGCATTTCGTCGAACAGGCGGCGCGCGGCGGCGAGGTGGTGGGAGTGCGACGAGCGGGAGTAGGCGGCGAGGAGAGTGTTCCATGACACAACGTCCCGGACAGGCATGGAGGCGAAGAAGGCGTTGGCAGCACTTACGTCGCTGCGGCGGGCCAGCGCCGCCAAGAGCAAGTTCCAGGTCACGACGGAGCGGGCTGGGAGAGCGTCGAAGAGGCGCCAGGCTGCGGCGAGGCTGCCGCGACGGAGGAGAGCCGCGAGGGAACGGTTGTGTTGCCGGATCAGTTCGTCCGTGGGGGATGCAACCGTGGCTGCGGCTGCGGCGGCCGCGCGGCGGTGGGCGACGCCTGGGATGGGAGGCGGCCATATCCGCATCAGGATTCGGTCGGCGGTCCGGGACTCTGGGCACGTGGGTTCAGCTGTACGATTTTCCGGTGACGTTGAGGTGGTTTGGTCAGACCAAAACATCACAGGCTTTGACCAACTAGTATACCTTTTCAAAGTATTTTAGATTCAAGTTTTCCAAATTATTGAATCAATAAAAGATAAGTCATACGTACATAAAAGGACTATGATTAGAAAATGTTTTTATTACAAATTTGCTAATATGACTTTTGTGTCCCATGACCCACATTTAGTAATCTATCTTCAAATCGTTCAAATTGTTAGTTAAGATTAATCTTCGAATGTAAGAGCATCTACAGCCGGGCATCCCAAACCGTTCCCAAACTTTTGGGCGGACGGCCCGGTCACTGACCGGTCGTGAACGACCCAGGCGGATGCCTTAAACCGTGCTCAAACGCTCGGGCCGTCCGACACCCCTCATATTCAGTCCAAATATGGGGCGTATATGCGGCAACCCAAGCATGTCTGGGCGCGTCCGCCACGTCGGTTTGGCCAAGCCTAGCTCATCCAGACCCCATAAATATCCCCATTCGAAAAACATTAGACACCGGGCAATCTGAACTCCACTTCACTCCCCTTTCCGTCCACTCCACTTCTGATCCCCTCCCCTCCGATCCGATGGCCGGCGACGGAAGCAACGGTGGTTTCGGTGGAAAATCTGAAGGCTCGACCATCGATGTGGAGGAAGTCGCTGCTCGAGCAAGACGACACCAGTAGCAGCGGATCTTCTTCCTCAGCGCGCATCGCCCGTCGATGCACCGCTCGCGACATCGCCGGCCCGTCCCACTTGGCTCCACCTCCATCTCCGACGAGGACGCACCACCGCACGTCGACGCCTACACGGAGGAGGGGCACATCCACATCGACGACCGGAAGAGGAATGTGGCCGGCGAGGAAATAATGAGTTCCCCCGCCCTTTGTCGTTCTATTTATATTTTAACTATGTTTTAAGTAGTTTGTAGTATGAATTTGCACTGTCCGCCGTTGAACTCCCATGGACTATGCTCCTTTTGCCCTGACGATGAAATGTTGATATGATGAACTGCATGTGTTGATCGTCTTTTACGTAGCGTTGCATGGGTTTTGTGATTTTGAGGCTTCAAATATGAGGGACGCGGGTATAGAAGCCGACAAATAAGATGTGCCCGGTCAGTGCACGCAAACGCACCCGGGCGCGTGCGCGAGCGTTTGAGGGCTGGATTTGCTATGTCAGGTTGTAGATGATCTAAGCTCATTTTGTAATTGTTGTAACTTTTGAAGATTACTTGTGTATATCTTACAAATATTATTTTGCAAATAGACCGATGTAAGTTACACCATATGGTCTAATAAATCTTAACCACAACCTAGTAAATTCTGAAATCTCAAAGACACATTTGACTTGCATGATGAGTGTGTAAGTTTAGTTCCATACATCTAGTTAAGGAAGAGTGGCACTAATATATAAGGTGAATTTTCCTACTACTTTTACCATTAGAAAAAAGAACAATCACCGGGCAAGTGCCTCTCCACCTGAATGCATTACTCAAGACTGCCACATCGTTACAAGTTTATAGAGTCGCTCTACCGCGCGAGGTATTGACGCCATGACAAAGAGCCGGCCTTTTGTTGAGTTCCCCTAAATCTAACAACCCATGGAGTAAAGTCAAGCACAATGTTCTGAACCGTTACATGCGCCGAGTGGCAGTCATGCGAAAGACCACCTACTTCTGGAGTCTCAAAGCTTCCATATAATAGAAGGAACCGTTGCATGCGCCGAGTGGCAGTCATGCGAAAGACCACCTAGTTCTGGAGTCCCAAAGCTTCCATATAATAGAGGGAGCGGTTGATGCCCAAATGTCGTTGTCAAGACCGTGCAGAGTTATAGTCTCCCAAATGGTGTCGATGGAGGTGGATGTGGGTAGACCTAGTAACGGCGGCGTCGACGGATGGCCGGCGTGACACGGATAATGCGGATCGCAGATATTTTTGTGGAGATGGGTCAACTGTTCGATGGTGGTGATGGCTTCTAAAACGTATGCATGCGGTATACGCTTTAGGTTCGCTGCACGGGGTGTAGGCTACTGATACGTCATGCGTACGGATCGTCGGTGACCCCGGATCTAGATGGTGGGGAGTGAGAGCATTCTATATTACCAAGTTTACAGGTGCAAGTGATGGCTTTGGGTTGTTTAATGTATGTTTTTATCAGTTTTTTGTTGAATAATTAATAAAGATAGATGTATGCATCTACCAATGAAGCGGGTCCCAACCTCCTTTTCGAAAAGAAATATGAATTTTTTCCCTTTGCGTGTTCTTAAAAAAAAGAACCAGTTACCACCGGCTGTTTGAATTACCGAACTGCAATTTCATTCCATATAAAACTAGCCGTCATTCTGTCGATCGGGGCATCATGTTATTCACCAAGTTGGTGTAGCCTAGAATGAGAACCCTAACTACTTGTCGATAGAATCAAGTTCGGTCCCAAGAACTTGTGCCGGGAACCGTGATCTGGTACCTGAAAAATCCCTCTTTCGGTGTCTATCTACTTGTTGGGTGGTGAATCCATCGTGGTTCGTTCGGCCAGTGGAGCTGGGAGAATCGGATCGCCCGAGAGGTCGCCGGCCAGGGCACCCGAGCCGCACACGCTCCCATCTCTACCTGGGCCGGCACCCGTGCGGATTCCGGCCCTGTTGCCGAAAACTGGAACAAGACGAGCGCGGGGAGGGAGCAACATGCATGCGAATGCGTTTCGAGAGCATGCGAGCAACGCTACGTACACCGAGACTAGTTAGAGCATCTACAGCCGGACCTAGCAAATCTGACTCCTTAAACGCCCGCGGACGCGCCCG